>PVJL010009123.1:34167-60118 GCA_004026885.1 Lyroderma lyra | reverse complement strand
GCAGCCCTGTGTAGGTCTCCAGGGGGCTTAGAGCTGGGGTGTTATCTTTGCAGTTCAGAGTCCTCGCTCAGCCCTTCTACCACTCAAAAGTTCCAGAGGCTGGCTCCCAAACTCCTTCCGTCCCCAGCTCCCCAGTCTCTCTCCCCTTCCCCAAACTGCGCAGCTCCAAATAGTCAGCAGGGATCGCATCCCGCGTGGTCCGTCTCTGCTCCCTTCCCTCTCCCCGACTTGCCCCTTTCTCGCCAGCCTTCAGGTGTTTACTTGCGATTTGTGGATTTCTCAGCAGCCGGTTTGTCACTCAGGGTCCTCTTTCTTGGCTCCTGGACGGCCGTTCATTTTGTTTTCTGGGGGAGGCTTTAGGAACCTCCTCTCCAGTCGCCATCTTGTCTTCTCCCCATGAAAATTTTTTAAATGAAGTTTAAAACATCTGTTTCCCTCTACCTCGGGCCATTTGGATTACAAACAAAAGAATCCGAAAATATTCTCCCATCAGTTTCTTTTGGAAAAAAAAAAACATTGGTTATCTTCAGTGAAAACAAGTGAACTTCTCCAACAATTCAAAGATACTGTTAATTGGACATAAAATAAACAACTGGCCATCATAAAAAAAAAAAAAAACCCTGTCAAAATGTTCTATTATCAAACCACTGATGACAGATTTAGTCTCTCTCATAAATAATAATGCAGAGCCTCACAAGGGTGGAAAAAAATACACCTAAGAGAAAATACTACAGGAGTCCAAGAAGTGAGGTTCTCCCTACTGAGCCTCCTATGGGCAAGATATAATCATAACATTGATTCTTTCATAGACCATGCCAAGTCTCATTTGGGTTTCTTAAGAGAGTGTTATAGTTGCACGTTTCATTTGACTAATGATCAAATATTCCAACCAATGTAATCAGAACAACCAGATCACTGAGCACTCTTAAATAATGAGAAATTCAAAGCCAATTCCACATACCACAGAGGTTTGACTTTGCATTCACATGCTGCTATTCATCTGAAGGCAGTAAAATCTCTTTGAAATGTTTGTCCAAAAGTATTGTTTTTACTTAAATTTATCTTCAAAAGGGCTGTTGGCACATAACATATGCCTCCAAACTCTCTCCTCCACACATACTTCTATTACATCTGTAACCATAGTATGTGAAATGATTTATTCTGTTCATTACAAAAATAGTGCAAAGTGAGAAGCACCAATTTGAAGTGCCAAGCAGAAAAAAGGTAACATGGAAAAAAGATCTATGTAAAAAAATAAATAAATAAGCAAGAATTATTGTTTTGTTTTGTTTTCCCCCTGCTATATCTATAGTACCTAAGACAATACTTGGCATATACTAGGCATTCAGTAAAAACTTATTGAATAAACAACTGTCTAGTTCTTTATCACTCACCCTTGATGACACATAGACCCAGGTTTTGCCTGTGAAACCTCATGAGCCTTCTCTACCTGACACACCCAGGGAAGCATCAACCCTGAGAGTTGGTCCCACAGAGCATGTGTCTATAGGCCATCTCTAGCATCACCACAACATGAAATCTCTCCTAACTCAAAAGAGACATCACATTCAGTGCACTATGCTGGCTTCCATAAAATTGTCCCTCATTTCAGGACAGATGCTACTTAGAAATCAATTTTTATGCCCAGGTGAACTAATGAGATTTGATGTGTAGCAGCCTGGGTTCAATAAGAAGATAGAAACCACAGAATGGGTTAAACAGAGGAAGATTAAAATAAAGAATGAACTATGATAAAAGAATGACTCTAAAATATTAGAAAACTCTATATGGAACCATAGGGCTAAGAGAGAGTACCTAAAAAAGAACTTGGAAGTGGGGTTCCCTTACCAAGGCTGGGATTCAGTCCTCATTAAAGAAGGTATTATTTCCACCCAAGGAAAGCAGAAAAGTTTACCAGTTTGTGGAAGCAACCCTCCAGAATGCAGGCACAGAACAGGTGACCAGCATTAGTGGTGTGGACATGCAGAAGATGTGGGACCCCCTCCAGGTTGCAGAGGAAATCTGGGAGCCAGCACAGTTGGGAGGCCTTTGGCCACTGGTATAGGCAGGATGCCTTTGGGACACCAGTTCCCATTTTAAAAAGAACATAGAATGGTTATTACCAGGTGGAGGCCGCAAAGGTGGCTGAGGATTCTGGGCTCATGGTGGAGGCAGGGCTCTGGCAGATGCTTGCACTCTTATACCTCTGAGACAACCCATCCACCTCTACCTGCTGAAGCATGAAAACAGTCAGAAAGACTATGCCCCTGCAATGTTCTTCTACTGCCCTCTACTGAGGAAAGTTAAATCATGCTCACTGTGGAGGAGAAATGTCTAAAGGAAATCTCCTCTGTTATCATAGCATAGGGCATATATTGGAGGGTAAATTTGGCACTAATAAATTAACAATGGCAGTGACTGTTATCTCAAAAAAATAACAGTGTGTGCTTATTTTAGTTGACAGGATAGTTGACATATACAAACATAGTTCCCAATTTGGACATAATGCAACCGCCAGAGAACTACCTCTCAGAGTAAGCATCTACCCAGAGGTTGCCTCAAAGTAAATTCACAAAGTGAAGGCAGATCTAAACTGATAGCCAAAACAAGTTTAGGAACATAGTTATCCTGAAATATATCCAGCTAGATCCCAAGAATAATTAGTTTTCCTAAATAACAAAAAAGACCTTTCCAACAGTACAATGATTACCATTATAAAAAAAAATCAATCCCTTCCTATTCGCCTGCTTCTGACATCTATGCCCACCCTGAAATTGCTTCATTACCTAAAACTGCACTAGATTTCAATAACTTGATTTTGTTCCTCACAAATGGAAGTCACACATATACATTCCAAACTACTTCCTACAACCACTGCAGAGACAAACTACTTCCTACAACCACTGCAAACTACTTCCTACAACCATTGTTTTGAGGCTTAGGTCAAAGGATCCTTTGGCTCATAGGCATGTATACAAAATTCCAACAACAAAAAGCATTACAATCCATTAAGTATTGGCAAACTCTCCAGTGAATTTTCATATATCTGAAATAAGGGAAAAATAATCCAAACATTTTCATTTCTAGAAATTCTGCTCATCTCCAGATCTTAGAAACAGACTCTTCTGGAAGTCAATATAATCTTTTATATAAAGCCTTTGGCTTTCATGAAAATGACAATTCCTGACAATTACAAGACTACTTCAAAACTTTAATCATAAAAGAGGAAAATAAAACCAGTTAATGTTTACTTCAAGATAACCGAAATCTAGACTTTATACATGTATCCATCTTTCCCCCAAAATAAAAAAAATAAAAAAAATTAAAAAACCCTTCAGGTTATTATGTGACTCTGGGATATAAAAGAACTCATAAGGCCTGAGTCATAAAGCCTGTTAAATACTCTTCCATCACGTGACCTGAGGAAAGCACTCCAATAAAACTTACAGAAATATTGGAGTATGAAGTGAAATGTTTTTCCCTTAAGAATGAGTAGCACCTTGAAAGAAAATAGTTAGTAAAAAGTAGGCTGCCATCTTGAGAGTTTTCTGAACTAATTCTGATTATACCAAGTTTCCTTGAGTATCCCCCTTAGAGCGTTTCTAAATGAATTTGTTTTAAAACAATTTTCAATTATATTAATTAGGCATGGTTTGCGGAGGAAGATTTGAATTCCTCTTGAAAACTGGTTTGATGAATGGCTTTTTACTGTCCAGAGAAGGTCTGAAAAAACTTGGTGAAAGTTAATAAATAAAGCTGGTGAAAGTTAATAAATTATGTTTTCGGTTTGTAATTTTTCATATTTTCAACTATTATTTTATTAAACAGTTGTCAGAACATCTATTTGCTTTCAGCTCCAGGAACCCTCAACCCTTGTGTGAATACCTGCAACAAATAACAATTCATGAGGCACTAGAGGCAAAGAACATATATTGTGGTGAGTTATGCCATATGTGCAGCTCAGACTCCAACTATAGCTCGGAAAGTATATGCTATTTAAAGACATGACCTAGAGCTGTGTTAAAATCTACTATTTACATTTCAGGCTGATTTTAATCTGACAAAAAAGAGTTGCCCTTATTGAATTCTTATTATCTATTATGTGATTCATGATCAGAGCCAGTGAGTGTCCACTTCTTAAGAATCAGATAATGGTTATAACTGCACAGTTCTGCTAGAGGATTGGACCATATCCAAGTTTAAGAGTTCAAGAGTAATACCTGAATAAAATTTTCATTAAGTAACCACATACTATGTACCTACAAGCATATGTAAGGGTAATAAGATGTTAAATTTGACTTTCCAGTTTCCTCAAGAGTTTCTGCAGAATAATCAGTGAAATACCACTTATGGAGGTCATGTTAAGATTTCAAGCGTTTCTGGAACTAATTCTGAAATCCTTGGCTATCACCCACTTAGTCTCCTACCTTCAAATAGCAGAGGGAAAGAAGCTATTTGCCACATCTAAAGCTAAAAAAGGTGGCTCGTGACAACATACAAAGAGATGAAGTTAGTGCACACAGAGGCTTGTGACTGTTACCTGGAAAACCCTGAAGTCAGAATGGTGGCTAGTTTCCCTGAAGATAGGAGGAGGAGAGAGGACTAGGGTGGGTATGGAAGTGAGCTGCATGTCCATTGACAGCAAGATGAATGGGCTTGTTTCCCATGCACCAGATATAGACCTACCAAAAAACACACTGAAGAGCAAGGTATCTGCAAGGTGATTCCAATAGAGAATCTGGTGGAATGGATCTCTAGAGAAAAGTTTCAAGCATTAGGGACATTATCTACAACAGAGATGTACAAATAGTACAACCTGGAAAAACCACCCAAAAGACAAAGTCAGCATTTGTACACCTGACCCAATTGAGAGCACTTTAACATCCAAGAGAAACTTCAAATCACTCCAGCTGCATACAACCTTTTTGCCTCTTTTACCTGTCTAATCCCTGTCTACTCTCCCCAACCACAGAAGAGCTAAAAGCAATGCATTGCAAAAGAAGAAAATTTCAAAGGGGAGTAATAAGAAAACAAGAAAACAAAGTATACTCTTCATCCTACTGCTATCTTGGAAACTGAGTCAAGCCTAATCTGGAGGAGAGAAATTGAATTGCATGAGACTGTGAAATTTTGATATTAGACAGAACAAGACTTTTTAACACCTGAAAAAAAAATGAGGATAGGTCTATTAATATCTGAAAGTAACTGGGAAAGAGAGCCAAAGACACAAAGCAATGGTCTCACAAAAGCTGAATGGAGGTCATAATGTGTATTGGAATTCCTAAGTGAGGTTTCTTACTTCCTCCACACCTCCTTAATGAGTCTTTGGGTACATCACCCCAGGATTTGAGGGTGAGACCTTACTGCTGCAATCTAAGGACAGTCCAACATAAAACACCTGCACCAATATGTGAACAAAAGAAAGAAGACAATAGAAAAAACCATGTTTCCACCTCAGCATCCAGCCCTGTGCTGTATGTGCTATCAGGTCCTCATCTGGGAAATGGCCCAGCACAAGCTGCCACAAGGACGAGGAAGATGCTGAGAATCTTCCCGTAGGAGATGTAAGGGTCCTGAGATAAAGGGAAGGGAGCAAAGGAGTACTCAAGCGACTACAGAAGGCTGGAGGTCCTGAGATGCCAAGTCGTATCTCAGGCACCTCAAGACGTGAAAGGAATGCCTGCTCAGGAGACACTTTACCCTTTAATATGATGACACTTCATCACATTCCCTCAGTAGAAAAACATGGCCCTGTGTCTGACCAGTCTGAGCATATTTCTCCTATAAGGGCAAGACTTGGAAAGAAGTGGAAGGTGAAGGAAAGTTTTCTCCCCTGAGGGGCAGAAAGTGCTCCCACATTACAAGACAGCTTTTTGGCCAACTGCTTATAAGAACAGACATTGAATGATTTGTTTGAAGCCATCTAATTTGTAGCTCTACTCCCTACTTCCCTTCTGCTATGAGCATCTAGTGTTAGCTAATGATGGAATGCCATTACCCATTATAGCAGTCAATCTGGCACTCGAGACCACTTCATGTCTTCTTCTGACCTATTCTAAAAAGACTCAAATAGTGAGACAGCTGTTCACAAATACTTATTCCATGGGCAAAGCTCATAGAGGAAAATAAATGTATTCTAATTTTTGGTGATACTAAACTAAATTGTGTACTTGGCACAAGTACAAAATGCACAATGCTAAGCACTCTGAATCAAAATGACACAAATTGAAGTGAAAAGTCTACAATCTTTCTGAATTTTCAGATAGATAGACAATCTCAATAATGACAGTGATAGTACAACTTTGTTGAGTGATTTCCATGAGCCAGGCACTGAGGTAGGTACTTTATATACTATATACTCTCCATATAATTTATATACTCACAATAACTCTAGAATTTTTTCTCATATCCAGGAGATGAAAATGTTCAACAATTATAAATGACTTATCCAAGAACATACAGATAACAAATAGTAGGGAAAATATTCCAAACCAGGTCCTTAAACTTTACAACAAAATGCCTCTTTAGATGAAGGGTATACTGAGTTTTGCTTCACAGATTGCTACTGCTAGTACCTTCAAGAAAAGATTGTTTATATCTGTGATATAGAAAGGTACATATGCCTGCTCCATTTGTTTTCTTATTGGCAATTACCTAAACATACGGGGCCATTTGAGATATCTGAAAACAAGGAATAAATGAAAATGGCTGTGTACATAGCTTTTTATCAGTCTTCAAGGAACCATTGGTGAATAACATTATTTTTAAGCCAGTAGCTTAAAATGTTGATTTTATTTACCCTACTGGATATGTATATCCATATGGGAAACACTGTTTTATTTTGTTTTATATTTCTGACAGAAATTTTAATTAGAAAAATAGAAAAAAGAATTTTAGGAGGTGATATTTTTGTGTGTATGCTGTCTTGCTATATTTTATATATTTATTCATATTAGAGTAACAGAATGTCTTTTGCCTTTTGTTGGGTCAATGCATATATCCTATACCTCATCAAGATCCCAAGAACAACATCTTTGTACTTGCATGGGGGTTGACATGGAGAAATCTTAAAGGGTGTTAAACAAAGAATTGTTGATTGTTTTACCTCATTCATAAGGATTCAGAAGAGGAAAAAATAAGACCAAAAAAAAAAAAAAAGGCAAAAGCAGACTAGGAATGACTAGAAATGTTTTAGTTGGCACCTCCTACAGCTAAAGTGCCCATTACCCAGCTCTCTCTTAATTTCTTTAAAATCAAACAGTGTTCTATAAATGAAAGCACTATAGCAATGGCACAAACAGGAAGTAGAGGTCCAGATAGTCATTTATTAATAAATGAAGGCTGACACCTCCTTGCTACAAACACTATGTCTCAATCAGCTTTGGTGGCACTGAGCATCTCCCAGGGACATCATCTCAAGATGTGTTGGGGCCACTGTCAGCCTGTGACAGCTCTGGAGAGGATCAGCAGAACCAGAAGACCCCCAAGGATACCAAGGAGGGTTCTCCTGTGAGTTCACATGCTCCTTCCCAGCTTCCACTTAGCTTGAAAGAAGACAATGAAAGCCAGAGATGCTGAACTCTACTGGATACAAACAATTCCTGAGGACTTGTATCAGAACTAATACATCACTCTGCAGCATAGCCTAGAGCTCACAGTGGCTCTAGGGACATCCTCAGATGACCTGTACCAATTCCTTCCTCAACTTCTAAATCCTGAACAATCATAGGATCTGCGAGAGAAATTAAGCAAGGTTTTCCTTAGTTGAATGGTCCAAGGTCACCACAATGAATTCGTCTACTGATGCTGCAGGATTGGGGCCTTGCCTGGTTACTGATTGCTTGGGATGGGCGAGGGAGTTGTTTTCTGAGTTGTCTTTCCATCCTCATTGGGAAATATACCAGATAGTTTCCTCTCTCTTACTTATTAAGCATTTAAATGTGGTTCAGAAAGTACAAGACCTAAAGCAGTGAACCAGACTCCATGGGTTTCCCCAAGGAGCTGTCCTTGTGCATGTCTAAGTGAATGGGATGAACTGAGCTGTCAGATTTGTGTCAATTCCACAGCAGCACAAGTCCTCAGCCTATCTCACAGAGCCCTGTTGCTGCCAGACTTTTCTTCTTTCTGGCACAAGGGTATGAAGCACATTATCACAAGTAAAGGCTGAGCCTTGGAGAGGTAAGTAAATGTCAATACACATTTGAAAGGCATTTTCATCTGTTTCAGGAAGGCCTATCATCTACTCACAAACACCCACCTACAATCAGCTCTAATGCAGAATGGACCTTGATTCACCTCTCACAGATTTGCCAGAGAGCTTTATACTCTCCTAATCTCAGGCTGGTTTCACATTTGACTGCCAATGTTTTTAGCTGAGTATTCACTGAAATCACCACTTCATTTGATCATTTAAATAGAAGAATGCATTTTTTTTTCTCTTGACTCCTTTAATCTTTTCCTCATTAGCAAAAAAGACCTTAGGTCAGAAGGTAGGCAGGGATATGAAGCGAATTACTGATCTCTTTGGAGAAAAGCTCTGCATAAACATAAGGCATTATTGCATCTGACCCTTCCAAAATTGAGCTTCCTGCCCTTTCCAAAACTTCCACCTTCGTTAGGGTTTTATGAATAATTGAAAACATCCATATTTGTGTCTCCTTAACTACTTCCTACATATTTGGGGTGGGGGGGGGAGGTTAACTGCAAGACAGTAGTGGAATAGAGACAAATTTCCTGGGCTCATATCCAAGCTCTGGTAATTCCTAGGTTTCTTCACCTTTCTGTGTTTCGGTCTGCTTATTTGTAAAATGGTCATATAATAGTGCTTCTCTACTACTATAGTTGTGTAGAATTAGTTAATATATGTAAAACATTAGAACAATTACTGGCATAAGATTTGGGTTCTATAATGTTAGTTATGATTTCTCAAAATGATCTAAAATGATATATTTTTAAAAATCCAAAATTATGTTAAATTCTAAATTTTTGCTTGTTATTCATAATCAAGATATCTATCTCTACAATAAGCTCAAATTATGTCAATATGAGGAAACCCTTTCATTTTTTTTTCTTGAGTTTTGCTGTCTAATCCATAAAATGGAGGTAATAGTAATGCTTACCTCATAGGATTATTACCTAGTAAATGAGACAAAGAATGAGAACTTGTGTGGTACCTAACCTAAAACTGGGAGAATAATGTTAATGCCTGGAGAGTGAGGACAGACAATGTGGAACAGACAGGCTTGCTCTTTGCAAGGTAATAATATTATTATTAATGAGGTGAACAAGGTCTAACTTAGGATCTCCAAAAGGCAGGTACAGGAATGGTTGGGAAATCAAAATCAATATAGGTCATAGAGAAATGGAATACAGAAGTAAAAATAATGCATTGAGGCAAATAGGAGAATTTCCCCAATATTATTTTGTTCCCAAACCAAAGTACCTACAGCATACACTATCCCCTAATCTCTTCCAATTATGTTAAGCAAATTTGTGACAGAATGAATCATTAAATGATGTTGTAAGAAGAATTAGGCTCTCTAGAGGAGGAAGATAGGAGATAGAAATATTAGGGCTTCCCACAGGGGAGAGGGCAAAGCGGAGGCTTTGGCTAAGTGCAAGTCGTCTGGTTGAAATGGCACTGTTCTCCCTCGTCCCATTTGAATCCTTATCTACCCATCCGTGTAAGGGAAACTCATTCAGGAACAGGCCCAAGAGTCCTCCCCAAACCGGGCACTATAATTATTCAAACTGGTCTAATATGTAGTAGTACAGAATTAGTTACGTTCTGACAGAACACAGGGCTGGCTGCTGACAGGAATTATTCTTCGGTATTCAAAGTTCAAGTTCAAAGCAGATCAAGAGAGCTTCTAGCAGTTTTGCAGTCCAGGGCATTTCAGTATTACTCTTTACCTAAATCACCTGGGATCTTGTTAAATTACAGATTCCTGTTCAGTAGATCTGGGTGTACCCAAGATTATGTACTTCAACAAGCTCCCAGGTGATGCCCCTGTTGCTGCTCCCAGGATCACACTTTGTGGAGCAGGGGTCTCCCTCAGAGAGAAAGGGTTTTGACAGCAGTGACATCGATCTGAGAACTTCTGTAAGAGATACAAGTTCATTTATTATCTTGCTAGATCTCTTTGGAACTCTCTAAGAATGAAAAGGGCTGACTCAGGTTTGGTCTCTATAGAGTGGATAAATTATTCTCATTCTCTCAAGAATTTGTGTATTGGAAATTAAGGTTTTAGAGGTCCTTGTAGTTTTTTCTGAGTGCCCTGCCCACTGAAAACCCAAGAGCTCTTTAAGGTTTGTCTTCCAGGGATGTTAGAGTTCTCTCTGTGGAATGCTGTCATGTTTTTACAGGTCAGAGGTGTCAGATCAACCAGTGGGCTGGAGCCAGAATACTTAGATGTGACATAATGGGTGTGACTTGTTCTGCTCTAAAGTGACAAGTCTGGGTTCTGATTTCTCTCATCAAAGTAATGGGGATTGTGGCTTTAGTTACTGTTTGTTTTAATCAGTTAATGCACTTATTAAAAGGGGGAAGTTAAGACAACGCATTAATTCGGTAGTGGAGAAGATGGCAACTTTTCTTGCAATATCTGATTATAATAAGTAATTTAAATGAGGCATATAGTTAACTGAGAAGAAAACAACCTCCTTCAAAGTCTACTTTTAAAAATTCTGCACAAATAGTTACATGAGTTCATCCATTTCTATGGTATAAACAAAATTTTTACCTTGAATACTGATGTATAATCATTTTGAACAAAAAATAGCTATCTATCTAAATATACCCCACAGCTCATGTTCACCTCCTTTGTCTTCATTCTCGTCTTTCTTATTCTAGTATTATTAATAATAGCAAGTATCGTCTTCTGTCTATGTAATTTAGGTTATTTGTCAGTATTTTTCCATCTCTGAAAACAACAGAATTTCCAAAACCTTTCACATATTGACAAAGCAAAGCCCAGTAGCATTTGAGAGCATTAAGGACTCTCAAATCCATGCAGGCAAAGGTGGAGATAAAAAGCTGCTATAAGCAGCTGAAGAAGCTCATGGCACCTGCACTATAAGTAACTAAGCAGATCATCATTATCTCTGTTGGCCTCTCCAATTGATGAAACCTAAGTATGCAGCCTCTCCGTCCGAGCTTGTTTCAATTCCCCACCACAAAGCACCTTCATTCAATCATCTTCTATTTGCTAGTGCCTTAGGAAAGTTCTCTTTCATGTAGAATGCATCAGTTTAGGTAGCTGGGGAAATGTTCTTTTTATTTGTCTCCCAGCAATCCATTTAATAACAATTATAATAACATCTTGAATTTAAACAGTGCCTTTAGCATTACTTTCTCATCAGTGGATCACTATTTCTTGATTGTTTTCCTTCTCAACGCTTACCTATAAAACAGAGTGATGTAGAAGACAGAATCCTTAAATTAGAAATATTATTTTACAAAATCATTTAGTCAAATATAGCAACGCCCAGAACAAATTTTTGCAGACTGTTTTGTGATTTATGGTTTATATGCCAAAATGCTCATAAAATCCAGGCTCAAAAAAAGCCAGAAGCCCTTTGAAAAGGGGTCATCTTTTACAACCACGGGCCATGAAGAGAATACAGGGCACACATTCTCCATGTAGTAGAATGGCGTAGAGGGAAGAACACTAACTTTGAAGTCAGAAAGACCAACAGTGAAATTAAAATTCTGGTTTTATCCTTATTAGCTGTGTAACCTTGAGCAAGCCTCTTAACTTCTTTAAAAGCTAGTTTCCTCTGTAGGAAGTTGGAGTGCAGATTAAATCAGATAATATATACATATAGTAAAGCATTCAAAAAGTAGTTGGCATTTTTACTATTCTCTAAATCAGGTATTAACTTTACAGCTTATAAATTTATTGAGCATTTAATATATCATAGGTTATTTTTCACAAAAAATATAAGAGAATATATATTATCCCATCTTATAGATAAGGAGATTCCACAAATCACAACCTTTCAGTGTCCTGACTAAAAGCCTCCAGAAGTTTCTCAATGCACTTGGGATAAAACCCTGACCATGTGCTCTGGCTCACAAAGTCCTACAAGAGCTAGCCCTTTCTTCCCTCTGTGATTTCATCTCTTACTAATGTGTCCTCACCCTTCATCAGCACCCCCTTCCCAGGATTCCCAAACTGCATAAGCGTGGCTTCTCTGTGTATAGTCCTTGCACTGAGGCCTCTCCACTCCCTACACAACCCCCATTTTTGCAAGGCTATCTCTTTGTCATTCAGATCTCAGAATAAATGCCACTTAATGAGAGACCTTTCTCATCCAGCCAATCAGTAGTAGCCAATGGGTCATTCTCTGTGACATTACTTGATGTTATTTTTTATTATTCTCTGATATTGCTTTTGTTTAGCTATGCATTTGTTTGTTGCACGCGCGCGCGCACACACACACACACACACACACTCACACGAATGTCAGCCCCAGGAACCTCAGGAACTTTGACAGCTATGTTCACTTCTGCATCACAGTTCTTAGAATACTTTAGGCTCATATTGGGTGCTCATAAATTTTGTTCAGTGGCTGAGTGAATAAATAAACAAGTAACTTTATTACTTTGAGGCTTCCCTTGTATCTAGGCAAAATTTAAATTTAGTCACCTCCTCTGGCTTGCTCGATTATAGACACTGAGAACAAACAATGCAACTCATGCACCAAACAACCTTTATTTGCTAAAACAAACTAATGAGTTCACCCATTTAGTCTTTCAAATGAAAACTTTGAAAGTGTACCTAACAATAAACATATTTATTTTATTCTCCTCTCCTGTGACTAAGTTGGCTGTAGTATATTGATTTCTGTATTGGTTAACTATAGGAGTATTCGTTAATCCCCACCCCCACTGTGGACATCACCATTACTGCTGCCCATGTGCACCACTCTGCCCCATTGAGGTCTGCACCAGGAGCACTGATGCCTAGCACTGACAGTGACCAAGATGCCACCCCAGACACTTCTTTGTGCTGTTTCTGAAATTCCCAGTTCTGACCATCTGGTAACCTTTCTGTAATGTTTCCTCCTGAGACAACAGAAAAGACAACAGAAAAAATTAATGCAACAAAGAGTTGGTTCTTTGAAAACATTAATAAAATTGAAAAGCCCCTGGCTAGCCTCATTAAGGAAAAAAGAGAAAAGACACAAATAAACAAAATCAGAAATGAAAGAGAAGTTCTGACAGATACCACAGAAATACAAAGGATCATATAAGAAGAGTACTATGAAGGACTATATGCCACCAAATTAAATACTTAGAAGAAATTGATAAGTTATTAGATATGTAATCTTCATAAACTGAATCACAAAGAACTGAAAAGTCTAAATAGACCTATCACAGTAAGTAATTAAAACAATCATCCAAAACATCCCCAAAAGGAAAAGTCCAGGACTAGATAGATGGCTTCACCAGTGAATTCTATCAAATATTCAAAGATTTAATATATGTCCTCCTCAAATTCTTCCAAAATATTGAAGAAGGAGCAATACTTTCTCATTTTATGAGGCCAACACTATCCTGATACCAAAACCTGGTAAGGATAACGCAAAAAAAAAAAAGAAGAAGAAGAAGAAGAAGAAAAAGAAAAGAAAGAAAGCTACAGACCAATATCTGTGATGAACACAGATGCAAAACCCTAAACCAAAAAAAAGAAAAAACAACTATAATATCAAATTTTATACAACAATACATTAAAAAGATTATACATCACAATCAAGTGGGGGTCAATCCAGAGGCACAAGTATGGTTCAAAATATGCAAATTGATCGATATGATACATTACATAAAATAAAACATAAAAATCATATGATTATATCAATAGATGCAGAAACAGCATTTGATAAGATACAACATCCATTTATGATTAAAATACTTAATAAAATGGTATTAAAGGAAAGTACTTCAACATAATAAAGACCATATGTGACAAGCCCTCAGCTAATATCATACTTAAGAGGGAAAAACTGAAAACTATTCTTCTAAGATCAGACACAAAACAAGGATACCCCTGTCACCACTGGAAGTCCTGCCAGATCAATCAGGCAAGAAAAAGAAATAAAATGCATCCAAATTGGGAATAAAGAAGTTAAATTTTTACTTTTTGCAGATGACATGATTCTTTACATATAAAATCCTAAAGACTTCACCAAAAAACTATTAGAAACAATAAACAAACACAGTAAAGTTGAAGGATACAAAATCAATGTACAAAAATCCATTGCATTTCTACATACTAACAATGAAATTTCAGAAACTGAAATAAAAAAAGAACAATTTCTCTTGCAATTGCAACAAAAAAGAACAAAATACCTAGGAATAAACTTAATGAAGGATTTAAAGGACCTATACACTGAAAACTATAAGACATTATTAAAAGAAATTAAAACAGAAAGAAATGGAAAGATATTTTCTGTTAATGGATTGAAAGAATCAACATAGTTTAACTGGCCCTATCATGCAAAGTAATATACAGATTTAATGCAATCCCCATCAAAATCCCAATGACATTTTTTAAATAAATAGAATAAAAAAATCATCAGATTTGTATAGAATCACAAAAGACCTTGAATAGCTAAAGCAATCCTGAGAAAAAAGAACAAAGCCAAACGTATCACATTCCTTGACTTCAGTTTATACCACAAACTGACAATAATCAAAACAGCATGGTATCAGCAGAAAAACAGACACATATAGAAATGAGAATCCAGAAATAAACCCAAATATATATGGGCAGATAATTTTTTTGACAAAGGAGCCCAAAACCTACAATGGAGAAAAGAAAGCCTCTTCAATAAATGGTGCTAGGAAAATTGGGAAACCACATGCAAAAGAATGAAACTAGACTGCTATCAGTCACCACATACCAAAATTAACTCAAAGTGGATCAAAGACCTAAACATAAAACCTACAACAAATGGCATAGAAGTTAGCATAGATACTAAACTTGTGGACCTTGGGTTCAGAAAGGACCGCATAAATTTCACCTCAAAATCAAGGGAAGTAAAAGCAAAAATAAATGAATGGGACCATATCAAACTAAAAACCTTTTGCACAACAAAAGAAACCATCAACAAAACAAGGAGGCAACCAGCCAAATGGGAAAAGATACTTGCAAACAAGACCTCTGATAAGGGGCTAATATCCAAAATATATAAAGAACTCATACAACTCAACAACCAAAAAACAAAAAAATCCAATTATCCAATTATCCAATTATAACATGAGCAGAGGACCTGAACAGACACTTGTCCCAAGAAGACATATAAATGGCTAACAGATATATGATAAAAACGCTCAAATTCACTAGCTACTAGGAAAATACAAATCAAAAGCACAATGAGATACCGCTTCACACCTGTTAGAATGGCTATTATCAACAAGACAAGGAATAACAAGTGCTGGAGAGGATGTGGAGAAAAATACACTGCTGGTGGGAGTGCACTGCTGCAGTCACTATGGAAAACAGTACGGAGGATCCTCAAAAAAAAAAAAAATTAAGAATGGAATTGCCCAGCAATCCCTCTTCTGGGTATCTACCCCAAAAATTGAAAACATTTATCCGTAAAATTATATGTAACCCTATGACATTGCAGCACTGTTTACAGTGGCCAAGATATGGAAACAACCAAAACGTCCTTTGAAGATGATTGGATAAAGAAGATGTAGTACATATATACAAGGGCCATCTGGAAAGTATCCAACCATATAATATGAAAAATAGAGGCATTTATGGCTGGAATTTTCTGGATGACCATTGTACAATGAAACACAACTCAGCAATAAGAAAACATAAAATACTACCATTTGCAACAGCATGCCTAGATCTTGAGATTATCCTGCTAAACAAAATAAGTCAGACATAAAAAGTTGAGAATCATGACTTCACTCATATGTAGAATATAAAATTGAAAGCAACCAACGAATGAGACAAACAAACCAACAAACAAAAATTCATAGACACAGACAGTAGTTTAGTGATTATCAGAGGGTAACAGGGGAGGGAGGAGGTAGAAGAGGGTAAAAAGAGTCACATAGTATATGGTGATAGAAAAAGAACTGACTGGGTGGCGAACACACACTGCATTATATAGATGATATAGAAATATAACTTGAAACCTATATAATTTTACTAATCAATGTCATCCCAATAAATATAATAAAGATTAATACAAATTTTTGAATTTTTATACCTTCAGGAATATATCTTTTCCCCAAAGTGCTGTAAGCCATAATCTGTGAAAATCACTACATTTCATGACAGATCAACTAAAGATTCACAGATTTCTATTAAAGGCACTCAAATTTAGTCTAGAGGGGTTTTGCTTGTTTTCAAGAAAATTCAAGTATTTATAGCTCCATTTAAACATTAGAAGATGCTCTGAATATCGTGAAAAGGGTAGTCAAGATAATGCTAACCCCCTAAGGAGATATGTGAGAAGAAGAAGGAGAATTACATGAGGGAGGGCAAGAAAAGAAATCGACTCCTAGACAATATCGGGATTCAATGCTCCATTAATATTTTCATGTTTCTGAACCTGACCTCAAAGGCAAGGGAAGTAAAAGCAAAAATAAATGGATGGGACTATATTAAACTAAAAAGCTTCTGCACAGCAGAAGAAACCATCAACAAAGCAAAAGATAGAGAACCAAATGGGAGAAAATATTTGCAAACAACACTTCTGATAAGGATCTAATAACAAAAATATATAAAGAACTAGTATGACTCAATAACCAAAACACAAACCACCTAATTAAAAAGTAGACAGAAGACCTGAACAGACACTTCCTCCACAAAGATATACAAATGGCCAACAGAACTATGAAAAAAATGCTCATCTTCATTAGCTATCAGGGAAATGCAAATCAAAACCACAATGAGATACCACCTCACACCTGTGAGAATGGCTGTTATCAACAAGACAAGGAATAACAAGTGCTGGAGAGGATGTGGAGAAAAAGGAACTCTTGCACACTGCTGTTGGGAGTGCAAACTGGTACAACCACTGTGGAGGACAGTGTAAAGTTTCCTCAGAAAACTGGAAATGGAGTTACCATATGACCTGGCAATCCCCCTTTGGGTTTTTACCCCCCAAATTTAAAACCTTAGTCTGCAAAGAGTTGTGTACCCCAATGTTCATCACAGTGCTATTCACGGTGGCCAAGACAAGGAAGCAAACAAGGAGCCCTTTGATAGATGACTGGATGAAGAAGCTGTGGTACATATACACAATGGAATATTACTCAGCTATAAGAAAAGATGAAATATTGCCATTTGCAACAAAATGGATGGACCTTAAGAACATCATGCTAAGAGAAATAAGCCAGACAGAAAAAACTAAGAACCATATGACTTCACTCATATGTGGAATATAAAACTGAAAGCAACAAAGAAACAAAATCTCATGGATGCAGTCAATAGTTTAGTGGTTATTACCTGGGAGCAAAAGGGGAGGGGGTGGGACAAGGGGGAGAGGGTGGAAGAGGAGGGAGAGGAAACCAAATATATGGTGATGGAAAGAGAACTGACACCAGGTGGTAAACACAAAATGCAACACACAGACAATGCACTGTACAATTGTACACCTGGAATCTATGTAATTCTTGTTAACTAATGTCACCCCAATAAGTCTAACAATAAATAATAAAATATATTTTCATGTTTCTTCATGGTCAGGACTCACTGAGCAAAGATTGCTAGCAACCTTGGTTAAAAAAATAATTGAATAGCAACCCTAACAGAGGCCTTCAGAGTGATATAGTCTTAATTCTCCTTGAAACTTTTCATTTACCTTTCAGTATGTGAAATGAGATTTCCCCTTCTCTCCAGTGAGAAACTGTTTACATTCCAGAGTAAAGGTCTCTCTACATCTTCTAAGGATGAACAAATGTGTCAGTCACTCTATGTAACTTCCAAGATTCATAATTTGGGGTTTTCTATCCCATGGTGCATATGCAGGAACATCAAGATTTCATTGTGTCACTCAGTGGGGAAGTGAGGCCTGGGGAATTCACAATAATAAGATGCTCTGTGAAAAGTAATTTGTCTATTTTCTAATCTAGAAAACATGTGTTCTCTGTCAGATTAAATAAATAGAAATAGATACAAAATATTAACAGATAAAAAGAATTTATGGGTAAAGAAGGGGAATAAAATTGATGGCAGAGGGGAAAACCCTCTTACATAGACCAGAATTTCTCAATTTTGACACTATTGCTATTTTAAATAAATAATTCTTTGTGTGGGAGACTATCATGTGCATTGTAATGTGTTTAGTTGTACCCCTGATCTCTTCCCCACTAGATATCAATATCATCTGTTCCAGTCAAGACAACCAAAAATGTCTCCCAACATTGCCAAATGTCTCCTGGGTTGCAAAATTGTTCCTGGTTGAGAGTTTAGGACCACTAATATAGACAGATTGAATGTCACCTACTATTGCCTCAAATTCATAGCAGACTTCAAATATTGCTTACTAAATGGTCACAGTACAACTATCTTTGTCCTTTGGTTTTAGTAAATATTACCTCAGTATTAGTTTGGGTCATTAAAGTAAAGTCACCACATTCCAAAGCAATACTTTACAAGATTATTCTAGTTAGAAGGATAATTTCCTAGATTAAGTTTTCACTAATGACAGTAAGTAGTCCAATTAATTGGACAGTAGTAACGTAAAGTAGTAATGTCATCTAAAAAAACAAAATACTAATATATAAGGTTGTTCAGCATCTACAGAATTTCAAAGTTGCAAGGGCCTTAACACCTCATCACCTTTTATGATATTTTTAATGCTTTAATACTCTCACAATATTCCTGGTGAGTGACAATCCAGCCAGTACTTGAACAGCTCCACCGATGGAAAACTGAATCTTCTTCAAGAGAATAAAGAGAGTCAAACAGTATAATTTCTTGATAATTTGGAATTTTAGAATTTTCATTTGTAAACTGAGGAAGTTAACTTATATTCAACTTACTCTCAACTTCAACTAGAAAAATTTCCCCTTTATATGTGATGTTTCCAAATCCCTATCTACTTTTAGTTTCTAAACATTGATCCAGTAAATCAAATTAAAATTCCTCCAAATGACAGAACATAATATATTTGTACTTGATATCATATTTCTCCAACATTAATACTTTTCCTGAATTAAATACCTATAATTCCTTCTACCATCCATTGATTTTAAGGGACCTCTGATTTTAAGTCCTTCCATTGTCCTGACCATTCTCTGAAATGTTTAGTTTGTTCATGTAGCTTTTATTATCTGGTTTCCAAAAATTGAATGCCACATTCCAAATGTGATCTGAACATTATATTGTAAGAGCAGATAGAGGGACTATGATGTCCCCATTCTAGGCATTACATTTCTTTCAGTGTAGCCTAAGCTGGCTATGTTTAGCAGTAAAGCAAACAGAGAAGGGATAGAAAGACTTCTTGAAGTCAATGGTATAATTCTGATGAATAAAGAAAACAGAAATTCTGTTATGCTTCTGTCTTCTCTAACAAAGACAATTATTTTCTGAAAGGAAACTTTAAAAGAGAATGGCTTCATCTCTTTTGTCAGACAAATGATACCGTTCACTTATATCCAATTTACTCTCAATTTCAACTAGAAAAATTTCCCCTCATTTGTGATGCTGTTAAATCTCTCCTATGTTAATTTGTGAAGTTAGCATTTGGATCCAAGTTTAGAATCTTACATTGAATTTCACACCAGTGAATCTCTGTAATAATATTTCTAGATTTGTATTTAAGATTTACACTGAACTCCCAAGTTTGTAGTAAAGCATTCTGCATTTTCATGGTTTTAGAAAAATGTTTGTCTGTTCCTCTCCTCTAGCACCTCCTACTGTAGTTTACATTTTCATACACATTCAGGTTCATTCATGGCCACCTTCTATACAATGTTTCCTACTAAGATGAATGGACCACTTTAATGGGGGTAATCTTGCCATCAATGGACTTATTCAAATACAGGTTAGAGTCGCCAACCGGAAGCTGGAGTCGGGTGGGGATGGCAAAAAGAGGGCAAGGAGGAGGGAGAAGACTGAGGAACTAAGGGAAGGAGGACAAAATGGGGAGGGAAAAGGTGGACGCACGCTGATCATCTGCCCTGTGACGACAAAGTGAGGGCCTCAACCCCCGACCCCCGCGCCCAGGGCGTGAAGGTACGACAGCGCATGCACAGGTCTTGGGGCGAAAAGGCCGGGGCGCTTGCGCCACAGGCGCGTTTTAGTTCCACTCGCCTAAGGTTCCGTTTGCACACACCTACCTTCGGCTCTAGTTATCCTGGCAACCGACGTTCTAGGTCGCAGGTCTCACTCGCCGAGACCGAACCACCCTAGTCACCTAGAGCTGCTGACAAATCTTTCTAGTGGCTCGGCCCCAGTTTTTTTGTTTTACTTCGAAGCCCTCTCTGAAGGACCGCACTTGAAGACCACAAGGGCGCTTGAACCTGGTGTGATTGCAGTATTCTCTTGGGTTATAAAACCTCGAGTTTCTCCAATTAAAATAAATCTCCATTCAAAATGCAAATAAAAACATTAAGTGAGATGCGCGATGGGTGACACTTTTATCCTAAAGTCAAAAATAAATCAAATACAGGTTAGATATCAGTTACTAAGAATTCTCTTTGGAGAGCAACAAAATGGTGGCATGAGAGGGACCCCTGAAAAACTCCCCTGGAGACAATGAATAAAACATCAATAACTCAACTAAGGACTCCCAATGCAATGCATAACACATCTAAGAAACCAGCTCATTGCATCAAAGTGCTTCCAGGTGGGCAGTGGGGCAAATGAAGGAGAAAAAAAGGAGAAGTATAGAACTGTGGGCTGTGTGTGGGTCCTTGCTTGAAACTCTACTCCTGGGGAGGGAGGAGGATAAAGGCAGTGAATGAGCATTCTGGACTTCACTGGGTCCATGGGGCAGAGAAAAGGAGGCCTAGAGGCGGGGGCCATGACACACTGCAACCAGACCTCACTTTGGCCCCAGGAGGTGCAACCAGGTCTGCAACACAGAAACCTGACTTCACTCTGGTTCCAAGAGGAGGGGTAGTGAGGAGGGCGGTGGTGTGACCTCACTCCAGCCAGGAAAGAGGAGGAAAGAAGGGTCTACAGGTACATTTCTCTGACCACAACCAACTCTGTCTGAGTGACCAGCAGACAGGACTGGCCCCAAAGGTCAGGACAGAGACCTCAGGGCAAACCAAGAACAGAAAGGCAAAAGCCTGATCATATTACTCAAGCAACTTTGTAGCCCCAGGCAGAAAATAAAGATGAAAACCCCTGGTCACCCACCCTTACAAACTGCGGCTAACCTCCTTCTGGCTTGGGAAGTAGGAAAAGAGAGGTAGCTGCAGACGCACTATGGCCCACAACCAGCATACAGGACTGACACCAAGAGGTAAAGAGAAAACAGAAAGCCATAATTACATCCATACTACCTGCATGGCCCCACAGCCCCTCAGCCTCACGAAGAAAACAAAGGTGCAAATCCTGGCTGCCTCTCCCCACCAGACCTCTGCCTACCCAGGATCAACAACAAACACCAAAGAAACTGCAGCAGTGAGTGTCAGGTTAAGGAGCAGTATATCTACAAAGAGGCTGCCAGAATGAGAAACCAGAGAAAGGGAGCTCAAGACAAATTTAAACAACAAAAATTCAAAGTAAAAGAGATGGGGACAAATGACCCATCAGAGACAGAGCTCAAAAACAATGATTAGAAGAAGGCAAGATGACAACTGGAGAGGAGGTCCCTAAAGCCTCTCCCAGAAAACACAATTGAACAGCCGTCCAGGAGCCAAGAAAGAGGACCCTGAGTGACAAAACAGCTGTTGAGAAATCCACAAATCGCAAGTAAACTCCTGAAGGTTGGAGAGAAGGGGGCGAGTCGGGGAGAGGGAAGGGAGCAGACTACAACAGGATCCGAGCGGTGCAGCTTGGGGGAGAGGAGAGGCCTCGGGAGAACTGGGCTTTGGAGCCACATGCTGGGGATGGAGTTTGGGAGCAGCCTCTGTAACTTTTGAGTGGTAGAAGGGCTGAACGAGGACTCTGAACTGCAAAGAACTCTTTGACACAGCTCTAAGCCCCCTGGAGACCTACACAGGGTGGCAGCTCCTGTTCCCAGCCCGCTGCAAAGGCGACCCAGCTGTCTCAGGCTAGGCCCACAGCTTTGGGCTTATGGAGTGTGCACTTCCTCATGCACCCCAGGGTTCTGAAAGCAGTGTGAGCCCATAGACAGCCAGATGCTGAATCAGGGCTAAGAAGAAAGACTGATTTGATAGCACTCACCTGAGCCAGCAGAAACATGCCTCAGAACACCTTCCCCAGCAAAGGGCAGAAGGCAGAGCTGCCATTGGAGCGCCTTTTGTTGGCCTCTCCCCAGGATATATGCGCATAGGCTCCAAACGCAGCAGGAGATCAGAAACAAGAAACAAACAGCCCCCTCTCCCCCAAAATGTGACCCCCAGTGCCACCTAGTGTCTGCCCTACAGCAAGACACCACAAAAGCAATAATCTGGGGACTGAACATAAAGCCCTCATGTCAAAGAGGAAGAACCCAATGGACAGGATGAACTCCTTAAAAACTAAAACTCCTCAGAAAGAACATGAAATTTACCCAAAAGACACCTTGTCAGAACTGGAAGGGTCGGATTTAAGTGATGGAGAATTTAAAGCAGCCATTCTAAAGGCTGCGAGAAAAATGAAAACCTATTGGCAGAACACCATAGCTGAGATAAATAATATAAAAAAGGATATAAACAACATAAAAAAAGAACTCTGTGAACAAAAAGAACAATTTAACAAAGAAATTCAAAACATAAGAAAGATTGAGACGGAAATCCGAGAAATAAATAATACCATAAAAGAAGTGAGAAATGAAATAACTGCCACAGGAAACAGGACCAACCAGATGGAGGAAACAATTAGTGATATCGAAGATCAGAACATGGAAACAGCTCAGAAAGAGGAAGAGAGGGAATATAGAACCAAAAGGATTGAAAGAACTCTACAAGAACTATCTGACTCCATGAGACAAAACAACATCAGGATAATAGGAATAGAAGAGGGGGCAGAGCAATCTACAGAAAGCATACTCAAATAAATCGTAGATGAGAACTTTCCAAACCAAGTTCAAGAAGAAAACAGGTCCCCCAGATACCTGGACCCCAACAGATCTTCTCCAAGACACATGGTACTAAAGATGTCCAAAACTAAAGACAAAGAGACAATTCTCAAGGCATCCAGGGAAAAAGGAACTATAACCTTTAGAGGAAAACCCATCAGGCTGGCATCAGATTTCTCAGCACAAACTCTACAAGCCAGGAGAGAGTGGAATCCAACATTCAAAAATTTAAAAGAGAGAAACTTCCAGCCAAGAATAAATTATCCAGCAAAATTATCTTTCAGGTATGAAGGTGGAATAAAGACCTTCTCAGACACACAGAAGCTGAGGGAATTTGCCAGCACGAGGCCAGCACTCCAAGAAATACTGAAGGAGGCTCTTCGGCCTGAAACAAAACATCAGGAAAAATGGAAAAAAGTTGGGGCAACAAGAAAGAAACAAAAATAAACAAACAAACAAACAAAAACAAAGAAAGAAATAAGTAATGGCCACGGAAAATCCTCACATATCGATCATCACTCTAAATGAACTCACCAATAAAAAGACACAGAGTAGCAGACTGGATTAAAAAACAGCATGCATCCATATGCTGTCTCCAAGAAACACACCTCAGCCATAAGGACAAACACAGACTCAGAGTGAAAGGATGGGATACAATACTCCAAGCAAATGGTAACCAGAGAAAAGCAAGTGTGGCCATACTGGTATCTGATGAAATAAACTTCAAGTTAAAAAAGATAGTAAAAGACAAAGATGGTCATTACATAATGATAAAAGGCACAATGCAACAACAAGAAGACTTGACACTAATCAACATATATTCTCCCAACCAGATGCACCAAAATACACAAAGAAACTACTAACAGACTTGAAAGGAGAAACTGATGAACACACAATCATAGTGGGGGACTTAAACACCCCGCTAACAGCCATGGACAGATCATCCAAACAGAAAATAAATAAGGAAATAACAGCTCTAAACGACACATTACAGCAATTGGACATCATTGAAATTTACAGGACACTTCATCCAGCAAAAAGAGACTATATCTTCTTTTCTAGTGCGCATGGAACATTCTCAAGAATAGACCATATGCTGGGACACAAAAGTAGCCTCTGCAAATTCAAGAAGATCGAAATCATACCAAGTGTATTCTCAGACCACAAGGCTTTGAAATTGGAGATCAACTGTAAAAGGAAAGCAGAAAACAACACATATACATGGAGATTAAACAACAGTTTATTAAAAAAGGACTGGATAAAAGAACAAATAAAAGATGAGATTAAAAAATATATAGAAACTAATGACATGAAAATACAACGTATCAGAATTATTGGGACACAGCGAAAGCGGTAATAAGAGGAAAATTTATATCATTACAGGCCTATCTTAAGAAACAAGAAAAATCACAAGCAAACATCTTAGCATCCCATCTTAAAGAACTCGAAAAAGAAGAGCAGACAAAACCCAAAGTCAGCAGAAGGAAAGAAATAATAACAATTAAAGCAGAGCTAAACCAATTAGAGAACAGAAGGACAATAGAAAAAATTAATATAACGAAGAGCTGGTTCTTTGAGAAAGTCAACAAAATTGACAAACCCCTGGTGAGACTAATCAAAGGACAAAAGGAAAGAACACAAATATCCAAAATTAGAAATGAAAGGGGAGAAATTACCACTGATACCACAGAAATACAAAGGATTATAAGAAAATATTATAAAAGACTTTATACCACGAAATTTAACAACCTAGAAGAAATGGACAAGTTTCTAGAAACTTATAGCCTACCAAGACTGAACCAAGAAGAACTGGATAATCTAAAGAGGCCAATCAATAGCAACGAGATTGAAATGACTATCCACAATCTCCCTAAAGGCAAAAGCCCTGCACCAGATGGTTTCACCAACGAGTTCTACCAAGCATTTAAAGAAGAATTAACGCCTATCCTCCTCAGACTCTTCCAAAAAATTGAAGAGGAAGCAATACTTCCTAACTCATTCTATGAGGCCAACATTACCTTAATACCAAAGCCTGGCAAAGACAACACAAAAAAAGAAAACTATAGACCAATATCTCTGATGAACACAGATGCAAAAATCCTGAACAAAATATTAGCAAATAGAATACAACAATGCTTCAAAAATATAGTAAAGTCACAAGATACAAAACCAATGTACAAAAATCAACAGCATTCCTTTATACAAACAATGAATCCTCAGAAAAAGAAATGAGGGAGTCAATTCCTTTTGCTATCACAACAAAAAGAATAAAATACCTGGGAATTAACTTAACAAAGAAGTGACAGACTTATACACAGAAAACTATAAGACACTTTTGAAAGAAATTGGAACAGACTTTAAGAGGTGGAAAAATATCCCCTGTTCATGGATAGGAAGACTTAACATTGTTAAAATGGCCATTCTGCCCAAAGCAATCTACAGATTTAATGCAATACCCATCAAAATCCCACAATCATACTTCCGTGAAATAGATAAAAGAATTATTAGATTTATATGGAACCATAAAAGACCTCGAATTGCCAAAGCAATACTCCACAAAAAGAATAAGGCTAGTGGCATTATACTTCCTGACTTCTATTTATATTACAAAGCATCAATAGTCAAAACAGCTTGGTACTGGCAGAAGAACAGAAATAGAGACCAATGGAATAGAACTGAAAACCCAGAAATAAACCCACAAATTTATGGACAAATAATTTTCGATAAAGGAGCAAAAAACATACAATGGGGAAAAGACAGCCTCTTTAGTAGGTGGTGCTGG
>PVJL010009123.1:0-34067 GCA_004026885.1 Lyroderma lyra | reverse complement strand
TTCAGAATGGATTAAAGACCTTCATATAAGACCTGCAACAATAAACTGCATAGAAGAAGACATTGGTTCTAAACTTATAGACCTAGGACTCAAGGAAGACTTCATGAACCTGTCCTCAAAGGCAAGGGAAGTAAAAGCAAAAATAAATGAATGGGACTGTATTAAACTAAAAAGCTTTTGCACAGCAAAAGAAACCATCAACAAGGCAAAGAGACAGCCAACTGAATGGGAGAAAATATTTGCAAATAACACATCAGATAAGGGTCTAATATCTAAAATATATAAAGAACTAATAAGATTTAACAACAAAAATACAAACAACCCAATTGAAAAGTGGGCAGAAGAACTAAACAGACACTTCTCCCACGAAGAAATACAAATGGCCAACAGACATATGAAAAAATGCTCATCCTCATTAGCTATCGGGGAAATGCAAATCAAAACCACAATGAGATACCACCTCACACCTGTGAGAATGGCTGTTATCAACAAGACAAGGAATAACAAGTGCTGGAGAGGGTGTGGAGAAAAAGGAACTCTCGCACACGGCTGGTGGGAGTGCAAACTGGTACAACCACAGTGGAAGGCAGTGTGGAGGTTCCTCAGAAAATTGGGAATGGAGTTACCATTTGACCCAGCAATCCCCCTTCTGGGGATCTACCCAAAAGACTTGAAAACCTTTGTCCACAAAGACTTATGTACCCCAATGTTCATCGCAGCACTGTTCACAGTGGCCAAGTCATGGAAACAACCAAAGTGCCCTTCGACAGATGTCTGGATAATGAAGCTGTGGTACATATACACAATGAAATATTATTCAGCTGTAAGAAAAGATGAAATATTGCCATTTGCAACAAAATGGATGGACCTGGAGATCATCATGCTAAGTGAAATAAGCCAGACAGAAAAAACAAAGAACTGTATGACTTCACTCATATGTGGGATATAAAACTGAAAGCAAAGAAAAAAGAAATGAACAAACAAATAACCCATGGACACAATCAATAGTTTAATGTTTATTTGGGGACGAGTGGGTTAGGGAGGGGAGAAAGGGGAGGAGGTGGGAGAGGAGGGGGGAAGCTAAATATAAGGTGAGGGGAAGAGAAGTCACATTAGGTGGTGAACTTATTATACATCAAGTTGACAATGCACTGTAGAATTGTATGCCTGAAACCTGTGTAGTCCTTGCTAACAGATGTCATCCCAATAAGTCTAACAATAAAAATGAATTTTAAAAAAATGATTATAAAAATGCTCAGGGAACTTAATGATAATTTCAACAGAGAGATAGCAAGTATAAGGGAAGACATTCAAACCATTATAGAGGACCAGGCAAAGTTAAAGATTACATTAACTGAAATGAAGAATGACATAAGAGTCACCAGACCAGGTGAAGCAGAAGTACAAAGCAGTGATTTGGAATAAAAACCAGCAGAAAACACCCAACCAGAACAACAAATTAAAAAGAAAAAAAAGAAGAAGAAAAAAAAATGAGAACAGTTTGAGATTCTTCTGGAACAACATTAAGTGTAACAACATTCACATCATAGGACCACCAGAACATGAATTGGAAAAGCCAGGGATCAAGAACTTATTTAAAGAAATAATGAGTGAAAATTTTCCTGACCTGGTGAAGGAAAAAGACATACAAGCCCAAGAAATACAAGCTAAAGGAGTTCATCACCACCAAACTAGAGTTATAAAGAGTGTCAGAGGGACTCCTTTAAGATGAGAAGAGGGATGGGAGAGTGGATAAAATAAGGGAAAGGGATGGAGAAGTTTAGTTTGGTTGTTACAAGGCAATAATCATGGAGATATAGAGCATAAAACATGGAAATAGAGTCAGTAAGTTTGCAGTAACTTTGTGTGGTGTCAGATGGGTACTAGATTTGTTGGGGTGATGGGAGGAGAGCTGTAGGGGTGGGTAAAAGGGGAATGAAATCAAGAAGTTCACATTCATAGTCACAGTATAGTCACAGGAATGTAAAATGCAGCATACAGCATACAGTCAATAACATTGTAATAACTATGTATGGTGTCAGAGCGGAACCAGGTGGATCAAAATGAGGATTTAGTAAGTTATATAAATGACTCATTACTGTGCTGTACACCTGAAACCAATATAATATTGTATGTAAAATGTAATTGAAAAATAAAGTCTCAAAAATATTCTTTTTCAGAAAATAATTCACCTAGACAAGACAAAAGCAAAATATCTATTTTCTTTATTATTAATCAAAATTAATTTAATTATTGACATCAAGCAACCCATCTATCTTCTGTTTGTTTTATTGCCAATATAAGAAATTTAGTAACTTTTAACATTCTTTCCCTTTTTTCTGAGCCTCAGTTTCTGAATTTCAAAGTCATGTATGATCCAACATGTTTTGGGAGATTGGAGTATAGATGAACCCTGAGCTTGAAACACTGTTTAAAAAAAGAAAAACATTGTCCATGAAACTAAACAGAATATAAGGTTCCAGGATTACATAGCTATACTGAATAACTAGCTTTGCCTTCACCTATTCTAACATATAAATTTAAACTTTTGCACTACTACACCAGAAATTTTTTAGAAGCCCTAGAGCACAGAATCAGAATTAAAGTATTATCAATAGGAAAAATTGATATACTATCCGGGAAGCTTTGAAATCCCTGATAAGATTATGGCTTTCTCTGCCACCCCTCATCCTCATACACAAATATCAGAAAACATCTATTACAAAAATGCACAATGATATGTATTAACCTTCTCCTTTCTATTTATCTCTTTCCTATACTTTCAAAGGCAACTTAAGTCTCATTAATAATGTGAAGGTTTTCTTGAACAACCTTGTCATTCCTATAATGCCCTTCTTTAAGTAAATTGCTTAATATTCTGAGATGCCTCCCCAATATCTTACAAACTTTTGGCAACAGCAATAGCATCTGGTCTTCCATATGTACCCTCAAGCAATTAAAAAGAATAGGTAAATTTGCTGAACTGAGCCCTCCACCAAAAGTTATACTTAGAATATATGTTTCAAAAAATAAAGTGTTTTAAGCACCAGTATTTTTGCTTTGTAGTAATAATCTGTCGACTTTAGCAAATGGTATATTTTCTGATTTGTTCTGTTCCATTTGCTGTCCTTGATAGCCTTTTAATTAGGTTGTTTATTTGTCAAATGCCAGTTTACTGTGCTTGTTCTCCTTCATGGATTCAAAAACTAATCAGGGCAGGTGTTGCATAAATTGTATAGGATGACATGCTATCATGATCAACTGCTAATTAATTATTTCTGCTTCTGTGCTGTGGGTACACGCTCTCAAATGAAAAACAACAAATAATCATTACACATTGTGTGTTTGTTAAAGCACTTCATAATTAATAGCAGAGACGGGATTAATTTTTAAGCAAGTATTTTCATCCCAATGCTAGCAAAGACTGTTGTCTAGAAACTACTGATTGTATTTTTTACTCTAAGAAGCCAGTGATTATTTCTAGGCAACATATGAACATCTGAGAAGAAAAAAACTCACCTAGGATGTAACTGCCATATACTAGTAAAGGTGAAATATTTTAAAGAGCAATCAATAAATGTCCCTTCATATTTTTAATAACAAAAATATCACCCAACAAGGAGTAAGTTCTTCTTGTGTATCAGGTACTTAACATGTATTATGCCCTTTAATCTTGGTACCAACTAAACGGTATTGGTACTACCATGATATAAATGAAGAATCTGTTGTGCCAGGTAGACCCCTTTATCATATACTAGGGTTTGAGATGAGTTCTGCAAAATCACACAGCATAGTTTTATTGGAGAAAAAGGGAGAAATGTAAAAGGAGAGAGTCAGCATATGGAAGACATGGGTTCCCATCTGCTCTTTATCTCATAGTGGGACAAGCTGGACAGGGTACTCAGCTAAACTCTCAGTGTGATTCCATATTCTTTATTTTAACAGGGTATGTAGGATATAGCAGTTGTGCCAGGGGTAAATAATCTGACTATTTTGGGTGTAGTCTGGTTTTGGGTGCTGGCAGTTTACAGAAGTTGTCTAAAAAGCCAGCTCTCGGGCCCTAGAAATCTTGAGGCCCATGAGATAATCCCTAGCCTCTCCTGTCATAGAAATAACATGGTCCCAGGAGTAGCTGCTCCCACTGACAGCAGGTAGAACTGGGTCTCAGCAAGCTTTTTGTCCAGGTGATCCAGAGTGAATAGTCCATGGTTACATTTGGAATATTTTGTTCATTGCACCACAGAAATTAAGTCTTAGATTAAATTACCTACTCGGGATCTGAAGATAATTGAATGATATTGTGAGAATTTCAAGAAACAGACTAGAATTGTGAAGCTACAAAACTATTTTTTGGAATAAGATAGTAAAAAATGGAGATCATTTATTATCAACAGATCTACAATAAATAATCTACCAAGATGTACACCAGGTAGAAGGCAAATGACAGCAAAAGGATACAAGAGGAAATGATAAGCAAAATAATTGTTAAACATGTAGCTAATTCTCAACAAATACTGTATGGATTAAAAAATAAAATGAAAACAATACTTAATTTGTGGGATTTTTAAAAATGACATAACAAATATTGGACAGTAATACCACATAAGTCAGGAGAGGATGATTGGAGTTTACATATTCTATAGTCCATGTTTCTTTTGGACAGAGATTTATTTTATTTTATTTTGTTAAATTTATTGGGGTGACATTGTTAGCAAAAATTACATAGGTTCCAGGTATATAATTCTATACAGTGCATTATTGGACAGAGATTTTGATAAAATATTTTAGACTTAAATATGGAAGGTAATATTTCAAAAATAGCTACTATTTAAAAGAGAAATATGTATAATTATGAAAAAGAAGAGGAAAAATGGAATAAGAAAAAAAGCCTCTCAAAAGAATTACAAAGCAAGAAAAGATAAAAAATAAACATAAAGAACTAGAAGTGGAAATCACAAGTAAGACAATAAGAACATGTTTAATTATGTCAGTAATCAAAATTTTAAAAATACTATCCAAATAAAACACAGAGAATTTCAACATTTTTAAAATTCAGTTATATGCTGTGTACAAGAGGCATACTGTCTCAGTGAGCTCAGGAGCTATAACAGAATACCACAGACTAAGTGTTTTAAAAAACAGACATTTACAGCTCACAGTTCTAGAGGCTAAGGCTAAGATCAAGATGCTGGAAGTTTGGTTCTCTTCATAGTATGCAGATGGTCAGCTTTTCACTGTATCCTCGTGTAGGAGGAAGAGTGAGAGAGAACACTGTAGTCTTCTTCCTCTTCTTATAAAGACAAGACACTAATTTCATCATAGGGGCCCGCCCTATCCTCATGACTTCATTTAGACCAAATTATCTCCCAAAAGTTCATCTCCAAATACCATCAAATTGAAGGTTAGAGCTTCAAAATATGAATTTGGGGAAAACACAATTAGTTCATAACAAAAATAATATGTAAGGACATAGAAAAACTGCATGTAAAAGGACAGAAAATTATCTTTTATATATTCAGCCAATACTAGGCACAATAAAGTGGGTTTACTATTTAATAACAGCTAATAAAGATTTTAAGACAGAAATCCTCGCCTTAAATAGCTAGAATAGTTAGGGACACTAAATATGATGAGAGGTTCAGAAGATATTACAATTCAAAACTTCAATTGATCGAATTAAATAACATATATTGAGCAAAAACTGATAGACATACAGAAAGAAAAGTACAGCTTCACCATTATAGTAAATGGTTTCCTTACTTTTCTGACAATTTTTAATACCAGATACTTTCTGAGTGTCCATTCTGCCATACACTGGTCTGGGCTCTGGACATACAGAGGATACCAAGACACTATGCTCAAGGTTCTTAAATTCTCGTGAGGGCAGCTAACAATAAACAAGCAAACAAATAATATTATAGTTTCAAGCAATAACTAATAATGTTAGGAAGAAAAGTAAATCAGGGGAAGGTATGATAGAGAAGCAAGGGTTATTATCAATGGGGTGGTCAAGTAAAGCCCCCCCCCCAAGGGGATAATATTGGAGCAACGATTAAAATGAAGAGAAGGAATGAGCTATTGGTAGATCAGAAAGCAGTTCCATCAGCATGTATAAAGGCCCAGGAATTGACAGAAGTTTGGCCTGTTTGGCAGAAGAGCCAAAAGAGCAGAGTGGCTGGAGAAGACTGAGTCCAAGTGAGTCAGGAATGGCTGGGAAAGGATGTCTGGGCTATAGGAAGCAATTGAACTGTGTGGGACCCAGGAGGCTACGGTAAGGAGTTTTCATTATATTCTAACTGCAATCTCTTGGAGGAACTTTGAGCAGGGAAGGTATTGCTCTGATTCAGATTTCCACAGTTCATTCTATCTGCTGAATGGGAAATAGAACAAAATTGGATGCAGAAAGTTGCCTAGGTAAATGATTTAATAAAGCTTTTCCAATATAACCCAAAGCTTTACATTCTCATAGGTCCTAATTAGGCTGAGGGTCAAAATGTTCCTGTCATGGGATAGGCATGTGTTGATTAAGAAAAGAAGTTAAGACTAGAATGAGTTAAGCTTGCCACCAGCAACACAAGTATTTGAATCATAATTAATTGCCGTGGTTTTATTATTATTAATCCAGACCCAACCTGTGAGCTTTATTGCTCTATGTTTTCATAAAAGCTAATAGGCTGTTTAATTTTGTTCTTGAAGAGACTTTAATTGCAAAATTTTTTGTAAGTTACATGAATGCTAAGATATAGAATCATTTGCATATATTAAGGAGGAAAGAAATATTGTGAAACATTTCAACATTTTCATATACTAATTGCATTTCAGTATTAAAGGAGAACATAAGTATTATAACATGAAATAAGCAAATAGAATAACCCAATTAAAATCAAATATGTTTTTAAAACTAGAATCCCATTAGTTTCTATTTAATAGTTTTCTAAGGAAGCATATCAGTCTTCAAGAACAGTAGAAAAAACAACTAGATAGAAACATGCTTTCTTATAGAAAATTAGAAAATATTTGTGCATCTCTGAGCCTGAGACTAAGAGCTATTAAAACTCCAACTAACTGAACTAAAACCAATCTTTTCTTACCTGAAATTCTATTTTATCTTTAAGGATTATGTATTAGATTTTAGTAAAGAGGATTATTTATAAATAGGACTACAATGATATATTTTTATTGATACAGCAATATTCTTCAAATTTGTACTACTCTTTGTCTTAGGCTGATTCAAATAGTTTCAAAAGACTCAAATATGTTTAAGGGAATATCATAGATTATTTTCAGTGTTCTTTCCCTAGAGGATGGGTTCAGAGGTGGAGAGAAATTAAATCTTTGTAGGCTTCACTCACTGTGAATCCAGATAATAAAAGTTATTGAGAAAAACCTGAGGAAACATCTGCCTATTTACTGAGCAGTGTAGATTCCAAGCCATCTAGTTAAGTAAAAATTGAATATATTTCAAAGAGCATGGGACAAGCATTTTTCCAGACTTTACAATTATTTTGTATTAGCTTGGTTGATGGAATTTGCATTTAATTCTCCCCCCCAAAATATATTTGGCTTCCTTACATTCCAACCACTGTTTTGACAGCACTTGCTATTCAGTTATGGGGCAGGGGAGAGCTCACTAAATTAAACAAGAGGAGTATAGCCACTCTCAGGGTGAGTGAATTTCAAAGTATTTTCAAGGAAACTAATCTTAATATTTATGAATATAGCAAGGTCTAAAACTAAGCTATTTTAAAATTTCTTTGATAACATGATTTAAACAATAAAATATTTGTATTAGCATTATTCTATGACAAAAAGATACCTTAAATGCTCAAAAAACTAAAGAAAATTGTACATATAAAGCAATTTAAATATACCTTGAATAATCTTATTCTACAACACTAATTTAGAAAGTTGGCATTTTGTTGATTTATAGTGTAAAGGGCAATATAATAAAGACAATAGATTTCTGCCTTTACTATCTCTGTAAAGTGTATGACCATCGGCAAGTTATTTAACAGTCTGAGCCTCTAAATTTACATCTCAAAAAAAATGAGAAGAGTAATGCCTTATTTACTATGTTTTTGTGAAATATAAATGAAAAAAGAGCAAAATGTTTGATGTTATAGTAGAAAGTAAATATGAGTTCCATCTCTATCTTGTCTAATCACTGAAATAATATAAATCCTCACAAACTATAATCTGAATTAATTTAGCATTATTATATGTGAAATGTTATTGATGAAAATTGAGTTCAGGTTTGCATAAAAGTGACAAAAGTATGTCCTACCTATGCTAGAAATAGTTGACATTATAGACTATGGAAAGGCAGGAAACAAAATTAATGAAAGAAAAAAATCTAAGGTATAGGAAAATTTAAAAACTGGAGGGGAGATGAATTCCAGATAGTAGAAATGTCTCCCAGTACACTCACTTAAAGCCTTGAGAAAAGAGAAACAAGAGGATATATCAGATACAACAAAGGAATAACATTTTAAAATATAAAGAACTCTTATAGATCAACACAAAAAAGAAATTCAAGCTCCTCTGAAAAATATGGGAAAGACATTAATAGAAAGCTTAAAGGAAAAGAAATATACATGAGCATTAACATATATATTAATTGTTCTGTCTTTGTAGGAATAAAGCAACCTAAATGTCATTTGTTGCCCATTAAAATGGAGAACCAGTAAAACTCATGCTCTCACCAAATGCTGATATGAATGTAAAAATGTACACCTTTTATTACAAACAATTCAGAAATCTCTGTGGAACACTTGTTAAAAAGAGTTTGTATTCTTGAAGTAATTTCACTTCTAAGAAAATAATCAGGTGCAAAAATTCTATGTAAGGATGTTATTTTCAACATTGATTTATAACATAAAATTAGCTAAATATTCCAATAATAGGTTAAATAGAAAAATGGTAAGTAAGCTATGATCACGTTTACAGTGGACTATTAGAGAACCAATAATTACATTCCTTTGATCCTTTAGAAAGAAGCATTGCTTTTCCTATCCATAAAAACACAAAATATAACACACAAATATATCTCAGGAAATTATAGAAACTTGAGCAGATACTATGCAGCCTTGTCATAATTGTTAAGAAAAGTCTATATCTACGTAAGCCTAGATTAGGAAGATAAGGATGAAGAAAGGAAAATAGAGATTTAGGAGAGCAGATCTGCCATGAAAGAGCAGTATTGAATTAGATCTGCTATTCAAATACCTATATCCAAAAGAGTAAACAATTATAATAAAACATAAAAAGTGCCGTCAAAGAATGATGTGAAAATGGCGCAAAGCAAGAGAGTAATTACTATCTTGACAGTGAACTAAACTTTCAAAGATTAAAGGCAAGGCTTGAGCTAGAGTATACACTAGCAGAGATTTTGCATTTCTCCTTGTGACTGAAAATAGCAGTTCTCACTTAAAAAAAAAAAAAAAGAAAGAAAAAGAAATGTTAAGATGAGATAATCGCTTACTTTTGGAGGTGTAAAAAAAAATAGCAATGTCATTTTGAACTGTATAGCATGTCCACAGACAAGAAAACATCTGACAGTCAGGAATTGTAAGCACCTCTTAACAAATTTTCATTCAAACTACCAAAATACATGTGTATATAAAAGTATTAAGTCAGTAAAAAAGGAATATGAACATGCCGAGGTTTGACAAACATCTATTGTTACAATAGGGTCTTACATAAAATTTCATCTGTATCATTCAGCAAGTTCTACTGCAATTATCTAGATGGAAAGGCTTCTGGGGAGGAAAGCAAGGAGATATTTCAGTGCTCCCTGTTTTTGCAATTACTTTTTCATAGATAGGGCCCTAGTTTTGAGGAAGCAGGGTGGGGAGTGGAAGGAGAAGCAGTTAGCCTTAAAGGCATAAGTGAATATAATTGTTAACAAAGAACACTTTCAAGTCATAGGAAATTGACTTAAGTGTCTTTCTTATTAAACCAAATGTCCTTTACAAGCTTAGAGACTTTGGGTTCAATCCTAATGAGTTGAGATATCCAGGAGTTCTGAAGTAGAGGGTGAAATCCAGCTGTGAGTTGGGGAGAAACAAGACAGAAGAGGAGAGAACGTACCTCTGATTTAAAGCAGGACATCATGGGCCAGTCTCCATGATGGAGACTGGCTGTGGGCACAGGAATGGAGCTCAACCCACAGAAACAGTTGACCAGGGCTGGCCCATTTCTCAGGCTCCAACCCATGGGATGTTGTGTAGAGTAAGGAATCTTAGGCCCAGCCTAAGAATGTAATTGGGAGTGTCCAGTTACATTCACAGACATTGTATGATGAAGGTACTGCTGACCACTGTTTCAGTTTAGAGTCCTCCTTATGGAACTTCTCACTTCTGATCTCGTTAGTTCTCGACACTTCTTTGTAATTATAGGTTTGCTGGGGTATTACAGGTAGCTGGGTAATGATGACGAGTGGAAGAGGTAAGTGTCCTTGTCAAGACTGTAGAAAGGGTAAATGTGGTCAGAGCGTACGATGTATGTGGATAATAAGGAGGCTGATGCTCAGAAGGTAGACTAGGTCGTGGTTAGAAATGGCCTAGTAAGTCATCCCCAAGTTCAGATTTTAATTACTCTGTAGGCAATGGCGAGTAATTAGAAGCATTTATGCAAGGAAGTGATATGCTTCAGCCAGGCATTTTTAAAAGTATAACTATGGAAGATATTTTTGAAAAAAACTAGCATTTGAGACAGGGAGAACAGTTAGGAGACAATAATAATAGCTAAAGAAAGAAAGAAAGGTTGAACCAAGATAGGGCAGCAGTAATGGGAGAGAGAAAAAAAAGCGAGGGAGAGAAAAGTTTGGGGAAAGAGCCTTAAATGTGAGAGAGAGAGATAGGCAGAAAGAGACAAAGACTAATACTTTAATTTTGGCAAATAGGAAGCCAGTGATGCCATCCACACAAGATGAGGGAAGAGTGTTGGAGAAAAAAAAAGTAATGAATTTGGTTTGAGGCATGCAGAGTATGTAGTAGCAATGTAACCATTACTGTAAACAAAAAGGCAGAACTTACTTTTTAAGTCCATTTTTTATTCCCACCAAGTGGGACTAAAGGAACTCTTGACGTTTTGAGACCTCAAAACTCAGTGGTGATTTCTTACATTATGAAAGAATTCTTCACACTGTAGAAAGTGGTTCCACCAGTTCTTTCAAATCATGACTTTGCCTGATGCATCAAAGCCATGATTGATTTTTTAATATTAAAGTCTAGAGATAAATAAAAAGGAATTATTTTGTGATAGGATAACGCGAATGCAAATAAAAATTCTCTAGAATAGAGAATAAGTGAGGAGACAAAGAGAATAGAAGGAAAGAGAAAGCAAAAGCGAGAAGAGAGTCAGAGAAAGTCACAAAGGAAAAAGAACGTGAATCTAAGTAGCCAGGACAGAAAGAGCAAGATCAGGTGAAGCAGCTAAGCTTTTTAAAAGGTGAAGAGTCAGACTTAAGGACAAAAAAGAAATACCCTGCTGTAAAAGATCGAACACAGCATCTCTTTCCCAAAGTCCAATACTCAGTGTGCCCCCGCAACCCACGAGCGCTGTTGAGGGTTACAGGAAAGGCTCTCCGTGGAGGGCAATGTGAAGAGATGGTCTGAGACTGGGCCGTTTTCCCGAAGTCAATGGAGGTGTGGATTCCGGAACACTGGGTCCCGCCAGGACGGAGCCCTGTCTTGGCAGCACTGTCTGTTTATGGGAGAGATATGCAGCTTTCTCACACCACGAGACATTCAAGATGTGTTAATGCTGATGAAAGAAAGTTTTTTTTTTTTCTTTTTTAACCTTGTTTCCTTAAGCAAGTAATAAATATGATGAGGAACCCACAGCTGGGGCTCTGAGTCCCCTGTTCCCATCTCTTCCCTTCATCTCGTGTGTGTATTTATTTCCTTTAAGTTTTGCCGCGCTCTTCACTTGCCCCTAGTTTTAGTTGAGCTGGACTCGACAGCTCTCCTTGAAGAAGGAATTTTTAAAAATAGTCTTACAATCTCTAAAGCCTGAAATTCCTTAGACAAGTGTTTTACCTTGTATGTGTGAAATACAGATAACACCTAAATGACTGATGTGAACATTAAATGAGATAATACAGTATGATTTCTGGTACATAGAAAGCATTCAATAAATGCTAGTTTTATTATTATGAACAAGAAAAGATTCAAACATGGACTCCAAATAATTTAATATCCTACCATTAGGTATTAATTCACTGCCCTTTCCAGCTCTCTTTTATTAAATGAAAGTACACCTGGAAAGGGTAAACTATTTGTCACTAACACTACAGAGTCCTTCTTCAATCCCATCTTCCAAGCAGCAAGAGGAATTTAGGCAGCATGGTTACAAAATAGCATATGGAATATTAGAAAACAAGAAAAGTAAAAAATGAAAAGAAAACTACAGGAAAACACCATTTTAGAAATTACCATGACCTTCCTCAATATCAGCTGTGGGAGAAAGAATTGCTACAAGGGCTGTCCAGAAAAAATCCAGCCATAAATGCCTCTATTTTTCATATTACATGGCTGGATACTTTCCAGAGAGCCTTCGTATGATCCTGTCTTTCTCTTAACAAAGGCATTGTGTATAATAGACACATGATTTCAAACAGTGTTAAAATGAGGAAACACAGAGTAAAAAGAGAGAATTAGAAATTTAGCAAATAAATAAATAAATAAATTTAGCAAAAAGCACCAAAGAGAAAATAAAAAGAGAAGATTAGAAATTTACCAAAAAGCACTGGACTTGAAATGACAATTTGGCATTGCTTTCAGGGTTCTCACTGGTGAGCAAAGATGTTGGAAGTGAGTTAGGGAGAAACTCCCCAGAAACTGAAGAAAAGAGCTGGGTCTAGATACCATGAGGCAAAGAAGTAAAGGACTCAAGATTAGAGAGAGGGCAAAGTTCAACGAAGAGGCCATCCAACCTTCAGTAATAAGGGATACTTATTGTATCTCCCATCTATTACTGCATTGTTTTGTATACATTTCTTATACAGCAAACTTGCCTCTCAATATTAAGTTATGAGATTCTGTAAATTATTTTTAATAATGCTACCACTTTAATAATTCTTCCTCAGATCCTATCATAGTGAAAATGGATATTATATTTCTTTTTAAAAATCTAAATTTTTAAAAGAGAAGGTAATTTTAAAGATGAAAGAAAATAAATTATTATAAATATTATCTTAAGTTTATCATACAAGACTGCTCATTTCTCATTTTAAAGGTGATGCATAAATTTATGGAATAAAGCAAAAAAAAGATCATGTACTTATATTCTTTCTATTGTTATGGTGTCATACTTTTCTTTACAAATAAATACATCTCAAATATATTTTTAAAATACATTGTCTCATATACAAACACTGTGGTACTGGGGTACACTGATTGCACTGATGGCCCCAATTCTTTCTCTCTCATTTTGGGTAGTGTGTTGTGCTCCAGCTCTTGGCTCTGAGCTTGGTCATGTGACTTGCTTTGGCCAAGGGACTATTAGCATATATGATACCAGGCAGAGGCTTAGAAAACCTGTGAGCATTTACCATTGCTTATCCTAGCATCTCTATTCCTGAACTTCCCTTCTTAGAACCTTGAGAACATATCTGGGCTACTCTTCTAGAGGATGAAATGTGGTAAAAAGCTACATCTTCCTTCATCCCTGTGAAGCATTCCCAGTCCCAGCCCTGCATGTGAGTATAACCATGATAAGCAGAACCTGCCAGACAATCTATAGAGTTGTGTGTAGTAATGCTACTTTAAGCAACTAGTTTTGGTGTGTTTTATTATATAGTATTATCAGCCAATAGCTTATTGACTCACACACACACATTCACACACACTCATACACACAGACACACATACACATATTTGGTTACCTCAACAGAACTATAACCTCATACTTCTTCATTTCCACCTTAGCACTATATATTCTACACATAGTTAATAGGTTTTTTTAAAATATTGATTGATAGATAGATTATAGAGTAATCAAAATTTTTAACATATATAGTTTTCTAATGGTGATTTTTTTGTCTCAGGACTCTTCACTTTTAAATATTATTGAGGACCCCAAAAGGTTATTGTTCATATGGGTTATATCTATGGATATCAACTATATCAGAAATTAAGACTGAGAAAATTTTAAAGTGCAAGAATAATAAGCACACATTCCATTAGCCATCACAGAGGTGATGTCATCACAAGTCATATGGCTTTTGGGAAACTCCACTATATGGGTATACTCTTGAGAGAATGAGAGTGGAAAAGGCAGATGAATTAACAGTTGCAAAGGACTTAAAAACAGAACTGGACAAATAATAAATGATATATAATGTCAAATAAATAAAAATATCATGACATAGCTATCCTGTATATATTTTCTGAATATCACTCTGTATAGTCTTTAAAATTATCAAATGTGTGATGATTTACAATAATACGCCTGCTATTAAAACTACTTAATAGATTTAAAAAGAAGTATTACAGTAATTATATTTTTACATAATGGATTCTTTCCAACAACAATTTAATTAGGATGTTACTTTTCTTGCCAAAAACAAATCAGTTAAAAATCCCTGCATTTCAGAGGCAAAACACAAAAGCAGCTGAGCGAAAACTATACAGACACTGCTCAAAGCCACAGCATGACACAAATACAGAAATAAGCTTCCAGTTATAATAATTGATTGGTAGCCTGCATTCTGCAAAATACGTGGAAGGATACAAAGCCTGCTGGTTCCTACTCAATATCCATTATTCCATTCTCCCTTATTTATAAAACCTTAGTTTAACTCAGAGTGGCAATGTTCTCTTTCTTAATTGACTGCTCCTTGTGATGAGGATGTGAGGGCTAGAGCCATGTCAGACCACAAGGTCAGCCAAAGCACAGAAGCCAAAACCGAGGATGAAGAATATGACCAGGAAGCTTATATTTCTGTTTAAAATGAGGAATCACCAAATAATGGTGAATTGCCTTCCTTCAGACTTCTTTTCCATGAGAGAAAAAGAATCTTCTATCTTGCTTAAGCCACTATTTGGGAGTATTCTCTTCATTACTTAGGTGCAGCCAACTTAAATGATACAACATATAAGTGATAATAAATGTTTTTAAATTGAACTCTAAAAAATCATGAAGGTGAAGACTGATAATTTTAAAACAAAAAGAAAAACTGAAACTTTGACAAAAAGTTTTTGATAATTTCAATTCAGATTAATTGAGAATAGCAGAACTTCACTGTATATTATTTGGAATAAAGTGTATACGAGGCCTGTCTGGAAACAATCCAGCCTAAGTGCCTCTATTTTTCATACTACATGGCTGGATACTTTCTGGACTGCCCTTGTATATGCTTTCTATTACCATAGATTATATGCATTCATCATTTTATAATTCATTTTCAATTAATATAAATTAATTTCTGTTGTCTCCATAAAAGCTGAGAATTTATGGCGACATCATTTTTTCTATGATGTATACAATAAGATTTGAAGCAAATAAAATAATTTGTTAACAACTGTCAATTCTGAGTAATAAGTACACAATTGCTTGGGGGATGTGTGTGTGTGTGTGTGTGTGTGTGTGTCTGTGTGCGCACACGTATGTTTGTGTTTGCTATATTTAAATTTTATTCAAAAATTAAAAATTTAAAACCATCCTTGAATTTTCAGAAGCATTGAAATGTTGAATGTTTAAATACTTGCAGTAAAGTAAAAATAAGACTCAAAGGAAATGTTACTTTATCAAGGATGTTCCTTGTCTTGGATGTTAGCATCTTTAATAACTCTAAATTATATTGATTAAAATGTCTCAAAAACACCCTTCTTTTCACTCAACATAAACCCTATTCCTGAAAAAATACACAATAGGGATGGAGGGGAACTAGATATTCCAAGGATTGTGTGATTTAAAAATATATATATATATATATTATTTTCCAAAACATTTCCCAAGCCACTAAGCATTCATGCAGTTTTTAGTTTTGTTTATTAATTTTATGATAAATCACACAACTGTGATGATTAACTTTATGTCAAGTAGACTGGGCTAAGTGATACCAGATATCTGATAAAATATTTCTGAATGTGTCTGTGAGGATGTTTCTGGAAGACATTAGCATTTGAATCAGCAGACTGAGTAAAGATCCCTTTCACCAATACAGTTGTGCATCATGCAGTTTGTTGGAACCTAGATAGAACAAAAAGGCAAAGGAAAAGCATGTTTGCTCTTTGCTTTAGTTAAGGCATTCATCTTCTCCTGCCCTAAGACACTGACTCTCTTGACTCTCAGGCCTTTGGACTTAGACTGAATTTCACCACCACTTTTCTTTGCTCTCTAGCTTGCAGATGGCAGACGGTGGGACTTCTCATCCTCCATAATCACAGCCAATTCTTATAGTAAATCTTTTGGTTTCTGTTTCTCTGAAGAACATTGACTAATGCAACAGCAATAAACATTTATTAACTTATATTTCCCTTTTATTTGATCATTTCTAAAGACAAATTGTCAAAACTATCAATGTTTTCCAAAATGTAAAAATAGTGGTCAAAATAGAAAAAGCTATCTCCCAAAATATTATTTTATTTACATTTTTCCAGTGAATCATCTCCATAATATACAGAGGGAGAGAAAACTATTAGAGGAAAAACTCCAAAAAGAAGTCCTCCAAAATTGTTAAGTTATGAAATTTCAAAACCTCTAAGATAATCCATGAGTGTTCATCTGAAACACTGGCTTATAAAGAGTTCTACTTTGAAGAGATATGGAAAAAAAAGATGCCCAGGTTATAACTGATGGTATTACTCAGCAAAGAGTAAGGACGTGTCATATAAACAAAGACATAAAACATTCTTAGAGAAACTTGCACGATTTCAAGTGTTTGGGGGAAAGTATATCACATGTTAATATTTCTAATTCTTGAAGAAATCCACACCATTTCTTTTTTGAATCTTCCTAAACTCTGATGCTTGCTTATATATTAATATATAAGGACAATGAAGAAAATGGCTATAAAACTTATCAAAATATCAAGGAGGCTAGAACTAGTATCACAATGATGAATAATAATGACATAACTGTATGAAGTTGCTATTATTTACCCATTTTAAAGATGAGTAATCTAAGGCTTGCAGGCATTAAGTAATCTGATATTCATCACACTTCAATTAATTTAAACCTAGTTTTCTGGTAATTCAAACATTGCTCTCTATTATGCCAGGCAATGAGCCTGTGGTCTTCACTCTCAAAGAGTGATAGTATCTCCTGGGGGAAAGACAGCACTGTGTATGAAGACAAGAGTAACCACTATGTAAATCTACTAAGATACAGTCATAGATGGGGAGAAGGTAGAATGAAAAAAACTACTGGAATAGAAGGGGTGAGTTTCCACTGAAAACAGACTTAATAGTAGAGATAGCATCTGAGTCGCATCTTGAAGGACAAATTTTAATAGGTAAAACTGGGAGATATTCCAGGTCAATATGACAGTATGAATAGAGGTACCAAAAAATAAAAGACATTTACATAGCACTCACCTTACACCAGTCACTATCCCAAGTGCTTTACATATAATGACTTATTCATTTAGTTCTCATTATAACCCTATGAGACAGATACTATAAATATTCCCATTATAAAGAAGAAGAAACTGAGACACAGAGAGAAACTTGCCTGAAATCACACAGCTGGAAATAAAGCCAGGATTTGAACCTTGAGTATCTGATTCTGAAGTCTGGACTCGTTCTCCTTCCCAATAGCAAACATAAAATTTCCTTAAGATTGAAGAACATGCAGGAGTTGGTGGAGCGGAGAATGAATGAATGAAAGGATAAAAACAGGATAGGGGCTAGAGGACAGGGTCCTTGAATGTCATTCTAAGGAACTTAGTTTTCATTCTGTAAGCAGGACGTGAAATTCTCTGAAAGAAAGTCACCATAGTCAGGACTGTGCTTAAGAAAAAGTTCTCAGATGGTTCTGTGGGGAAAAAAAAATAGACTGCAATTCAAATAATAGAGGCAGAAGTCTCAGAAAAATCATTTCAAAGTTTCTCAAATAGTTCAATGAAAAAATGAGGGCGTGAGTAAATTTCAGTTGGAAGAAAAAGATGGTGTAAAACAAAAGGCATCATATTCAAGACTTCTTGATTATTGAAGTTGTACCTCCCTCTCAGATGTAGAAAAGTGCTCAAAGAAAGAAAATAATCTTGTCAGCATTTTCTATAGTATCTTACTTTTATAGTTGCTGATTCACTTCTGGATATGTTGTCATTTCATTGGATGTTTTTCAGAAAGAAAACCAAATAAAATAATCTCCACTAATAAAATCAGAAAAGGATCTAACTCTAATAGTACAGTTGTTTTTTCACGTGAGAAAAAATGCATGGGTATAATAAGATGACCTAACGTTTGTTCTAAAAATTGAATGAAATAATATATGGAAAGTTTAAGCTAAGGCCTGACACATAATTGGCACTTAAAAATTAGTACCTGCCATATTATCACTATTATTATTATTAGACTTTCACCCACATCTTATTTCTTCAGACCTAACTCTTCCCTAAGGAATGCTGAGTTACTGCAGACAAGGGTATCTCTCAAGAGACTTTAAAAGTCACTACGACACTTTGTAGCACTTCACATTCTTTAAGTGCTTTGTGTTTGGGTGTTTGTGTTGCTTCTTCTACCAGAGAATAAGGCAGTTGCTTAAGCCATATGATCCAGATGTGGTAGGTATCCAACAAATTCAAATTACTCTCTTAAATGGATGAGCAAAGATGTGTCTCTTCTTCCACTTTCCCTCCTGGTAAACAAACAAAAAAAAAAAGAAACAAACAAACAGAAGGGATTCTGAAAAAGATTTTACTTCAAAAAGAGAATATTTATAATAACATATTCAGCTAAATAATGCAAACTTGGGCAGTGCTCTTGGGGAAGAAAGTCTGAAATAATTGAAACACCTATATATTGGCCTCTGCCTCCAGTTCCTGCCACAGAGCTCCTAAAACCCTTGCAATTTCCTAAAGGATAAGAGCACTGGGAACATATTTTTTTGCAATATTTGGTCTTTGGCCCCAGTTCCTAACACAGAGCTCCTAAATTCATTGGAGTTTCCTGGGTGATAGGAGTGTCTTTTGTTCTAATGAGGCAACTCTTGGTGGGCTCCTGTATTGCTTCAGGATGAGGGTTGGTTGCCAGAAAATGATACTTAGAAGTTTAGAACTTTCAGCCCCACTCTCCATCCTCCAGGAAGGAGAGAGGGGCTGGAGATTGAGTTAATAATCAATTATGCCTATGTGATGAAGCCCCCATAAAAATCCCCAAATATGGAGTTGGAAGAGCTTTTTCGGTGAATACATCCACATGCCATCAGGATGGTGTACCCTAACTCCACAGGGAAAGAAGCCCCCATACTCAAAACTCTCCCAGATCTTGCTCTACATACATCTTTGTATGGTTGTTCATCTTTATCCTTCATTATATCCATTATATTAAACCTGTAAACTTAAGTGTTTGTTTGTTTTTTAGTTCTGTGAGCCATCCTAGCAAGTTATCAAACTTGAGATGATCAAGGGAACCCTGATTTATAGTTGTTCCATCAGAAGCACAGGTGACAACCTGGACTTGTGAATGCATCCTAAGTAAGGGGCAGTTTTGTGGGACTGAGCCCTTAACCTGTGGGGTCCATGCTAACTCTGTTCAATGTCAAAACTGAATTTAATTGCAGGACACTCAGCTGGTGTCAGAGAATAGTTTGGTGTGGAAAACCAACACAGCCAGTCATAGAAGTATCTCTGTGAGTAGCAGAAGAGAAACAATACAGGAGGCTTTTTGCTTTACAAAGTCCAAATGAGTTTGTTTGTTTTTTAACTGAGGCACCATCTTAAGAGGAAAATGTCGCTGTAAGTATGTTGGTCTAGGATTCATCACACACACACACACACACACACACACACACACACACCGAGAGATTCTTACTAAGCCCTTGTGAAAACTGGATGTAATAAATTACTTTCAAAGTGTTCTATGCCTCAGCCCTTATTGGGGTTTGCATAAAACTACAGTAAGATACAATGTACACAGCTTGTAGAAGAGATTGAAAAACAACATTTCAAAGAATATACTTTGTTTTGCCCAACATTCTATAGATAATAAATAACAGGAATAATTTGTGTCATACCAACTATATTTTTCCAGAATGATTCCACACTATGGAAAGTCTTTTCAAGAATTGTATTTTCATCTTAGAATCTACTGAAATTTAGTTATCTAGGAGATATCCTACTCGAATTCAATAGTACTGGAAAATATCTAGCTTCAACTATAAAGAAGATTAATTATTAAGGAAAAATTTTACATTTGAAGGAATAAAATAGAGAAGTATAATTTTTCAAAAGGCCAACACTATTGCTTCTTGCATTATGTATTGAATCCCTTACAGCCAGCTTCTATTTGGATTATATTTCCCCAATTATAATTTTCTCTATAACTGACTGAGGTGTTTATCTGAATTTCTCATTCTTAAATTTTGTTATGATTCATTAGTGACTGCACAACCTTGTTTTAATATCTAATTACGATAATTGTTTAAACTTTTAATGTAATCTAACTCATGAATTTAACATTACAGGCAATAAATAATGTTATAGGCAATAAAATAAGAAAACAAGAAAATATCAAGTTAACATTGTATTAAGATTGAGCTATTCAATTATACTTCCAAAGACTCCAGGTAATTTTCCTTAGCTTTGCAGGGTCACAGGTTTTGTTAAGCCCTGGAAGCAAACTTGTGCCAATTAGACCATAAAATTAAGGCATCCCCTACATAAATTTGAAAGATATAAATAAATATCATCTTGAAAGTTAAATTGTTTGTCACAGAGCTTCTGTTTTCCCAGTTCAACCTTTTTCTCTAAAATTTAGAAGTATTTAATGGATTTTAAACTTTCTGGAAAAACTGCATGGATATTGACATGAACTAATGCAAAAGCTCTCGTGACAAGCAAAATGCATACCAACTAAACAAAAAGACTAAAAGAGTCAATATAACAACAAGCATTTACTTTGCCCACAGTGCTAGGTGGAAAAATGTTTTAATACACAAGACTTACAGTTAAATAAGCTGTAATCCAGTGGTGGTGGTTGGTGATATGAGTACATTTTTATTTAATATTTACATTTACCTAAAAATATAAAATATTTCAAGTCATATAATTAAAGAATTAGCAGAGAAAAAGTAATTAATAAGGTTTCTGGCAAAATATTGGAAGAATGTGAGATTTAGATAGCATCTTGAGAACAGATACTGGCTCTTTTCATCCTAGAGTGCTTGGCATGCAGCATTTGTTTTATAAATATTTGTGGAACTAAATTCAGTCGCTAGCCATAGGGAAAGACATTTCAGTTCAGCAAAGTACTATGTGCAATGGCTAGAGGAATGAGGAAAAGAATTATATGCAAAGAATGCTAACTCAATGAGACAGTTTGCATTTTGGAAGAGTGAGAAGTAAGGTTGGAACACCTGCTTTTGATCATTTGTTCCTCCTCTGATGTTCTTGGCTGCTCACACCTAAGTTTTCTCTTATTTCTTTCCTAAGTGTTTAGTCTACTTTGGTCCCTGAGCCAATCCTGACTAAGGCAAAATGTACATCAACAATCCCAGCCTTTCCGCCTCAAAACCACACCCCAAATTCAATGACTTCATGACCACTAGAATCCCACACTACTGTTCTCCTGTCTCTACCAGTCAAATTCTGGACGTAGCCTTTGGAAACCCAACACCTGTTTCTTTACCTCCTTTGGGAGCATCTCTTGCCTTTTCTTATCTCTAATCAGTCAACTTCTTCAGCATTTCTTCCGTAGACTAGACCCTGATATTGTTCTCAAACTACTGACATAAACCAGTTCTCATTCCTCACCCTGTGGTCCCTGGATTCCCTCCAAAGAAGTCCTATCTTGTTGAAACTTTCATCACTGGCTCCAGAGTTATGACTGGGCATCCTCTGAGGGACACCAACGCTAGAGCAATCCCTTAGTGCAAGGGTCCCCAATCCCCGAGCCACAAACCGCTATGGGTCCATGGCCTGTTAGGAACTGGGCCTCACAGCAGGAGGTGAGCAGCAGGCAAACAAGTGAAGCTTCATCTGTATTTACAGCTGCTCCCCATCACTCACATTACCGTCTGAGTGTCACCTCTTGTCAGTTCAGCGGTGGCATTAGACTCTCATTGGACCATGAACCCCTATCTTTGTAAAGCAGGGTTTCCTGCAGTGACAGCAACCAAAACGAGATTACAGTGTAGACTGAAGACAAGCAACACGCTTCAGGTGTCACTGTCTCCCATCTAGTTGCAGGAAAACAAGCTCAGGGCTCCCAGAGTCTGCATTATAGTGAGTTGGATAATTATTTCATTATAGATTGCAATGTAAAAATTAGAAATAAAGTGCACAATAAATGTAATGTGCTTGAATAATCCAGAAACCATCCCCTACCTCCCCACACCCTGTATGTGGAAAAACTGTCTTCCACAAAGCCCGTCCCTGGTGCCAAAAATGTTGGGGACAGCCTCTTCTAATTTTCCAGTCCTGCTGTATGATTCTTGAACCAGTTTTAACTCTCTCTGATTCCTGCTTTCTGTGATGTGCTACTACAAGCAAACATTTATGTTTTGTCCCTAGATAGTGAAACTTGGCAGGAAAGCTCAGTGGGAACTATGTTTCTGAAAATCTTGAACAGTATATTTTAAAAATTTGGATATATTCAATAAACAAAGGAGAACCTTTGCATAATTTTGAGTGGAGACATGGCACAGAGAACTGGGATTTTGGCATGATTAATTTGGAAACTAACTATAATCTTAAAAAAATAATAAAGAATACCATCTGTAATTGGTATGCACAGCCTAGTTAAGCAATATGAGTCCGCTTTGCTTCCTGTAACATATGTCATTGCAATGATGGACATTTTCTTCTGTACTTGATCAAAAGTTTTTAAATGATTAAAGTTAGCTGTGACAAGTTGCTAAATTGTTACAGATATATTTCAAATAAAATGTTATTACATGGTTGATTTAAAATAGCTACATATGGAGAAGTTAATGAAGAAGTGATTGATTTGGAAGAATTTGAGAAGAAAGTTTTTCTGGATGATTTCCTGAAATAAAATAGAATATTCTTAGAAGGATAGATCAAATGGGCACCTTCACCAAGAGATTTGCCATGTTTAAGTATATGCAATAAAATTTTGCACCAACACCTTAAAATGTATGTGTTATAGTCTACTTCAAGATGTCATATTTCACTGTCCCCTGAAAAATGTAAGAGGGTGAATTTCATGTTGATGTTTTCTTCTGTGAATAGAAAAACTATAATCTGTCAGAGAATGTTTATTCTAATCATATTATGTAACACTGCTTTTTTTCTGAAATGGCTTTACTTTAATTTTCAAATTAGTAAATGTTTTCAGTATGTACATAGTAATTCTTAACATTATGACCAAAAATCTAAAATAGGCATGTCCAACCTGAGGCCCAGGATGGCTCTGAATGCAGTCCAACCAAATTCTTAAAACATTGTGAGGTGAGAGAGAAGGGATGGGGTCTCAAATGTATGGTGATGGAAAGAGAACAGATTCTGAGTGATGAACACTTAACACAATACACAGATGATGTATTGTAGAACAATACACCTGGAACCTATGTAATTTTTTGCTAACCAATGTCACCCCAATAAATTTAACAATAAGAAGAAAAAAATTGTTTTAATTAAAACGTTATGAGATTTTTATTCTGACCTTTCTTTTAGTTCATCAGCTATCATTAGTGTATTCTATGTGTGGCCCAAGACAATTCTTCTTCCAGTGTGGCCCAGGGAAGCCAAAAGCTTGGACACCACTGCTCTAAAACATTTCTGTTTAAGCAATCTAATCATCAAATGACACATATTTTTAATTATTATAACTGGATATTGCTTATTTATTTTGTTTAAAAAACATAATTTCAAATATAGTTACAGAATTTTTAATTTTTTAAGAGCAATGGAGCTAGAGGTAGAAGAAACAAATATGTTTGATTCTTAAACAGCTGACTTTGCTAACTGGTTTATTCAATTCTCCAATTAAAATTGATTATGTTAATTACATTGCTAATTATTAGAAGTGAAAAATGCTTTCATTTTTCCCCAGATTTATTTAGTCTAGGATTGGAGTACATGATTCCCTTTTTTAGTCTTACTCAAGCAAGTTACAAACAGATTCCACGTAAGTATATACCTGAGAAAATGCAGTATTATTTACATTTAAAAATAGAGTTCAGGGCATCGATGTTAAATATAATAAAATATTTTCATCAAAACCCCATGTCCTTATTTTGGAGCTGTTAAATAAGTTTAAAAGCAGAACTATTTGATGCTCTTCTCCTAAATGAAAGACCATACCACCTTCCCATTATGGTCCTGCAGAGCTAGACTAATGGGAAAATGCATCTCCCTCCTGGGACTGTGGATTACCAAAACCAAAGAGGCACAAAACCATTAATCAGGAGAGGAAAACTGAGAAAAGTAAAGGGCAAACCCACTTGCTCTAGGAACCAATTATACCATCACCATTTGAGTTCACCTGGTTCATTCACTGCTCTTCTTAAAGTAAATCCATGGTTTATCCATCTGTAAACCAAGCTCCTAATATAGTACCTCAAATACAGTAGGTGTTCAACAGATGTTTGCTGAATTAATTGCAGCTACGTGTCACTTAATACAGGGATATGTTCAGAAATATACATCATTAAGCTATTTTGTCATGAGCAAACATCATAGAGTGCACAAACTAGATAATTAATCAAGCCTACTATAGACAGGATATGTGGTATAGCCTACTGCCTCTAGGCTACAAATCTGTACAGCATGTTTCTGTACTGGATGCTGTAGGCAATTGTGAGACGATGGTAACTATTTGTGTATCTAAACATAGAAAATGTATAGTAAAAATATGATATAAATGATTTTAAAATGGTATACCTGTATAGGGCACTGACCATGAATGGAGCTTATAGGACTAGAAAGTGATCTGGGAGAGCCAGTGACTTAGTGGTGTAAATGAGAATGCTTAGGACATTACTGTAGACTTTATAAACACTGAACACTCAGGCTACACTAAATTTATAAAAAATATTTTTCTTTCTTCAATAATATATTAACTTTAGCTTACTGTAACTTTTTTTACTTTATAAACTTTTTAAGTTAAAAAAATGTTAACTTTTGCAATAACAACATAAAACACACATTGTACAGCTACACAAAAATATTTCTTTCTTTATACCTTTATTCTACATTCATAGATGTAACTAATGCATTGAGTTATGGCAGCCATGACATTACTAGGTGATAGGGATTTTTCAGTTCCATTATAATCTTATGGAACCACCAACACATACGTGGTTGGTCATTGACTGAAATACTGCTATGCAGTACATGCCTGTACTTAAATAAATGTAACCTGTGTATTTGTAAAGACCAAAGAAATCGATGTTTATAATTATGCATTTATAGAGATAGATTAGATATAGATACATGTATGTATATGTATATATATGCATTTATGTAATTTAATATACATACACAGAGTCATACTATGATATGAAAGTTGCATTAACCATCAGCCCCTCCTCAATTAGGAGAAAAGATCTTAACCAGTTTTTGAAGTACATGTACACATAAACCTAATGATGATCTGCATCCTCTTATTTTGTCATTTTTTTTTTTATTATCTTCTGACCTCTTTTTCTACATCTATCCTATTTTGGTCTACTGTTCCAGTATATTCCCAGCATCAGTGCTGATGCTTCTATGGCTATATTGCTGTCTATTTCTGTCCCTTTTTGCCACTGTGAAAAACGTATGCAATGAAGAAAATTCTAGCAGTGCACATCTCCAGTATAATCACAATAGCCTCTCTGCCTCACCACCTAACTTCCCAACAATCACTGCCTTACTCTTCATATTCTAGCAATAACAAATTGTAATTACCTGATATCTTGTGCTAATTTCACATCTCCATGCTTTTGTAGAGCACTTGTTGGCTAAATTACCCTTTCAGTCATTCTTTAGCCGACCCACTCCTATTTATCCTTCAAGTATAACTCCAAAGTCTCTCTTAATGACCATTGTTATTTTTATTTTAAACTCAGAAATGGTTCTCAAGTCTTTGCTATTTCTCCTGAATAATGCTGATATTGTCTTGATATACAGAGATGTGTATCAAGACAGATATATGATGATTGATATAATGTTATATATATATAAACTGACATATATTTACATATATCGTACTCCGCATCATTTCCAGAATTCATCCTTAGAATCTTATCTTTTAGCATATATATTTATAAGTAAATATCCAGAGAATACCTTAATGTTGTAAAACTGGGATTTTAGAGCTGAAAATTATTCCTTAAGTTGATTTCTTAATGGGTACTACCATTGATGAAATTTCCAAGTATTAACAAATTACTTCCACGGGAGATGATATCTAACCTATGAGCTTATCATTTTCTATCTTGACAGATAGCAGATCAATCATTTTTAGATCACTGAAATCTCTGTTATGGTCTTTACAATTGGCTTTGGATGGAATGCCTAAAATACAGTAGGTGCTAAATAATTATTAACTAAATAGAACTAATATTTTTTACTTCCTTTATGTATTATCAGTTATTCAAATGAGGACATCCTTTATGTGAGATAGATCAGGATTCCATTCTGTCTCTACAACGTACTAGCCATGAGTTCTTGGGCTAATTATTTTTGTTTGTTCTCCTGCCAAATGAGGATAATATATTGAAGTTATTGAAGATTGTAGTAGATAAAATATGAAAAGCATTTTAAATGATGCCCAGTGTATTTGTGAGTAACTAGATCCCCTAAAAGCTCTATGAACTCTATGAGGGTGGTGTACGGAGGCAAGGAAACTATGGGTCAGAGAAGGTGAGCAATTTGCAGAGAAAATAAGCAGCAGAGCTGGAGTTCAATTCTGTATCTGCCATCTAAAGGAAATTTCCAGTATTGCTACAAGAAACATTAGTGACATTTTCCACTCTAGTGTTTCCATAAAGGATATATGCTGGTGAACTCCAGTTCATTTGTCAGATTCTGTCTCCCTCAAATCTATTTAAATTAGAATTAGCATCATTCTTCAGTATCTCACAACCTGTCCAACATGTTTATAACTGGATGGTCTGATAAATGATCCTGCATGAGCCTGCACACTAACATCTTTGACCTTCCTCTGTCATTTCCTATGGAGAATTCTCCTTAATTGCCTCATGTACTGTTTGATGTCCCCTTTTTTAAAGCAATATGCATCCAGACATTCTCAGTATCTAAGCCACCACCCAACTGTAAATTCGCACTTTAAAACATATCTTTCATGATTTTATCCATGTCACTATTAAAACAGGTCCCATCCTTTTATCTAAACATTTGTTTCTTTTTAATACCTGTCTTTTTAGCTTGACTGTGAGTTTTTCATATGTTGGGGCAATTTCCTCATCTTTTTATATATATCATCTAGTATGGTGCTTGGCATGCAGTTGATGCTCATTAAATATATAAATCAGTATCACTGTAACAGTCTCTAACATCTATGGTTTTATTATTCTTTATTAAGAACACTAGAGAGGAATAATTATCTATGTTTTTATTATCTTGTCAATTTTATAATCTCTCACCTAGATATTTTGTTTTCTCATCTTATTAGGGAAACATTAAGAATTCCTAAGCAATTGTTGCAGAAATTTCGTGGGAGTTATGCTACTTTTCTTGATAATGTAAAGGAATTAGCACGGGTTTCCTATATTTATGTAAAGTCTCAACTGCTTTGTCAATAAGCACTAGTCTTGATGGGACAAAGTAAGAGTAGGTTGGGGGCAATCAGGGTACATGTACTCAAGAAGAGAGAAACACAAACTTCCAGTTATAAGATAAGTAAATTCTAGGATATAATGTACAAAAGCAGCATGTCGACTATAGTTAAAAATAGTATATTCTATATTTGAAAGTTGCTCACAGAGTAGATTTTAAAAGTTCTCATCAAAGAAAAAATTGTAACAATGTGAGATAAATATATATATATATAAAATCATTATGTTGTATACCTGAAAGTAAAACTAATACCATACTATATGTCAATTATAACTCAAAACTGGGAAAAACAAAAAAAAGAAGAGTGAGACAAAGGTCTTGCAGCAGTCTTTGAAAACTATGGTGATGGGACGTGGATAGAACACCTCACAACTTTTTTAAAAATTGTATCTGATGTTCCTGGGGTAATTTTGATCCCTTTATCACACTAACATCTTTATCTTCTGTCACTTCTTCTGACTGGTCAAAGACTCATTTAATTATACTTCCTTAATTGTACAATGGCTACTAAACATCTTGTTTAAAAGAAAATAAAAATATAAAAAGAAAAAAGGAAGTATTTCAAGAGTGAATTGAAACATTGAAAAAAATAAAAACAAAAGGTACAGACCACATGTAAGTAATTTACAAAAGGGACTTTCATTTATTTTTATGCTGAGGTTTATTATACTCAACAAATAATGTCTAGGAAAATTGCCCCTGAGTCCTGAAGAGGAAGTATACTAAATTTGCTATAAATTCAGCAGTGTCCAGCATTTTGACTTCCTTGGGCCACACTGGAAGAAGAACTATCTTGGGCCAAATATAAGATATACTAACACTAACAATAGCTGATGAGGTTAAAAAAAAAAAAGGTCACAAAAAAATCTCATAATGTTTTAAAAATTTATATTGAGCCACATTCAAACTCGTGTTGGACATGCCTGCTCTAAAAGCTAAACAAATATAAAGTGGAATGTCCTAACTAAATAAAATTTAGAACAAAATTTACAACACTTATTTGTTTCTAGTAATTGAGAATTAATAGCAAAAGGCAGAAATTTCCTTCATGAATATCAAAATAACCCAGCTATAGTAGAACTCAATGTACTTAAATGTCTCCTCCAAAAGCCTCAAACTGTACAGATTAAAGATTGCTTTGAGTCTTCTGGATTGCAGCCTTCAAAAAGGCAGGGAACAGTTTGTCTTGTTCGCCACCATGCCTGGCATTTGGCACTCATGTGACTGCATCAATCAAGAGTGAACAGCCCTGCCCCTTCCATTCCCTACCATACACAATTTAATCCTTTAGTAGAAATTTCATTTAAACAGATTACTTTGTTAATACATGAAATTAATGGAAAATGGGTATGAGTGGAAGTTTTTTTGTTTTCTGTTTTGGACTATCTCTTGAGTGTGGGTGCTTCATAAATGTGGCAGAATCAGGTTCTATGCCCTTCAACATATTTGTTCTAGTCCATCCTCCCCTAGCCCAGTGGAACAGTCTACTGTCCTCTGCTTGTCTCCATCACCCCATCAGTCTCTCCCCATCCTTACTCTTGGAGGATAGAAGGTCTTCATGTAGAAAAATGCATCAAAACTATTTTATGAGACAGATCAATATTAGCAAAAGGATAGCTGGCTTATTTTGTAAATGTTCCATTCTGAAGAACTTAAAGACCTAGTTCTTTAAGTTCTATACATTCTTAGAGATAAATGAGCTTGTCGGGGTGGGGGGCAGGGTGTCAGAACTTAGGTGGGAAGAAGCAAAAAATAAAATAAAATAATGAAGAAATATGAGAGAGAGTCAACAATGCTTCCAATGTTCAAAAAAAAAGTCATGGTTTGAACTGTGGGTATGTCTGAATTCCAAGTTTGCATTATTTTCTCATATACGTTAATAAAAGTTTTATTTAGAAGATAGGAGGGCAGAGCATGAAAATAAGGGCTGAAAGGACAGGGGTAAGACAAGATAGAGCTAATTTGAGCTTTTCCCAAATGAGCAGATCTGGGTAGAGTTCAAAGTTAGAGTTTGAGATGGGAGATGGGGGATTGGTAGCAAGGCAAAGATCAGTACTCTAAAAGAGGGGAGATAACACAAAATTGAAGAGACCTTAAAAGCAAAGTTGTTTTGTTTTGTTTTGTTTCTAACTTTTTCCTGAAGTCAGAGCTGTCTCTTATCCCACCCCACTTCCCTGTCCAATAGAAATTATCTCAAGTAACTACCCTAATGCAGCCCAGCCTACTCCAACTCCTCTCAGCTCCCTCCCTTTACTCTGCCTAAGGAAAGACTTCCAGCAAGTTAGTTACAGGTTCCTCCTAACAGCAGTGGTGATTTGATACAGATATGTTGAAGGAAACCAGTTAGGGCAGTAAAGAAATCAGCAGTTAAACTAGTTTATGATTATACAAATAACTCTTCCATGTGAGGCCTGCTCCCCAAAGTAAGTATTATTTTAGACTTTCAGAATGTCTGTTTCAGAAAGCAAGTTTGATCTGTCCTACTTCAATTGTATTTAGTTAGTGTCTTCCAACTTAAGACCTTTACATAGTCTTGGCAATCAAAAAGCAATTAAAAAAAAAATCTACTGATCATGGTGAACATGACAAGGAAAACAAAGAAATGTGTACATAATCCAAAAAGAAGCTACTCTCCAAAAGAGATGGTTTCATTTTGGAGTTTTTGGCCCTTCTAGAAAAAGAAATTTAAATTCAGAAGAGAAGAGATACAGTATTAACCAACAGACCTTCAAACATCTCATTGTAAAGGTCCTTCTCTTATCTTTGGGTGGAATTTCCAAAGTCTAGACTGTCTTTTGTATCTGTCATTTATTTTAAAACATTTATTGAATATCTGAAGAGTAATATCAACATATTGAGGCACTGGCAAATAAATTAACCAAGATAAAGACAGGTAGTAATAAGTAAGAGTCATTGAATAACTCAAAATCACCATTAAAATAAGGCCTAACTAAGAGTAGTTTAAATGGTTTTTGCACAGCAGGTTATGATATGGACTGATTTCTTCATGGGTAGTAGTCCATTAAGTAGCCATTAATTACAGATTTCCTCCAATTACCAGCTCTTTATTACTTATTGGCTAGGTCTTTGCCAAATACACATCTATGAATGGCACCATTTTGTACTGATCTGATGGACCCATGTGACAGTAAAAATTCTGTGAATGAATCCATTTACTTACGATGAATAATTTCAAGAAAAGGAAGAAAGAAAGAAGAAAAAGAAAAAATATATGTGTATCCAACTTATATTCCTCAAAGGCAAAGATACTAAAGCAAAAACAAAACATGCTTTTTATCACCTGAAGGAAAGACCTCTTCCTTCTCCATTATAGTACCTCATAATTCCTGGAACCTACTTACATATAGTTCACATTGCATCTAATGTTTGTTCTTGATTAAATATAAAATGAATAATAATGGCTCTTGTAATAAGAATCATAACCTTTGAATAATTAAGGAAGTTAAAAGTCAGCAGTTTTTGTTAGATCATATCATTATAATCCAAAAAGATATTCCTTCCTTTAAATCACCATGTGCGAATGGTTCTTGCAAAATAAAGCATTACCTGCTACCCTCTACTAGACATTATTAAATACTCTCATATAAACAGTCTAAATAAAATCTAGTTTTGTGACCCACTAGTTCATTGTTGGTATCTGAAATTGTATGAGTGGATGTAATCCCAGGGAGGTTGTATGGAACAAGAAAAGATAAGAGTGAGGCAAACTGGATCTAATTGAAATTTAAGTAAGTAGCACTGATCTGATAACCCAGGTGACATAATCAAAATTGTTTCTACTGTACCCATTTCTTTGGGATAACCTTCTAGACTTTAAAATTCTCAATATCCCTTCCATAAAAAAAAAAAAAAAAAAAAAAAAAAAAAAAAAAAAAAAAAAAAAAAAAAAAAAAAAAAAAAAAAAAAAAAAAAGGTGTGGTCATTTTGACTTCTAATCGCAGAATTTAACGTAAAACAATGAGTTACATACAGAAAGATCTATCTATAAAAGAAGTTTCTACAATGCAGCTTAGGTACTTTCTATTAAAGGAAAACACATCCAATCCCTACTCTTTTTTTCTCTTTAAATACAAACTTGGGACTCTGCCATAAACTCCCCTTTTCCCAGGATCAATGCTTTCTGCTTTTCATCCACCTCCGATCAATCCTTAAACAGAATAAATCCAATGACCAAAATACCTATGGTGGCGGTGGGGAGGGGGGCCGGTGGGCAGGGGGATAAGGGGAAATAATTCAGGGAAGAAAGATTTAACAATGTGCAATTGTCACACATACAAAAATGCTAAGTCTTTTTTATGTGTAAGGCAAAGTTCTCTTTTTTACACTCTATTTGGGAATCCATATTTCTGGATTTTTTCTCTCTCCTCTCTTTTTTCCAGAGAGAACCCTCCATTCCAGGTATACATGAGTTTGCACATTGACAAAGCAAAAATCACAATGCTAAGCCTCCAATAAAATGAAGTTCTGCTCTTGTCATTTTCTTATACTACGTAATTGTTCTGTAACCTACACAACATGCATCTATAACTAAGACTTGCTATATTAATTTGTACACACCTACATGAAGTCTGTCCTGTATAACTCTAACATAAAAAAATATGAGAGTGACCAGGATTGAAGGCGGTCATTTCTATCCAGGAGACTGAAAGAGGATAAATGATTGGACTGAATGCCCTTTAAAAGCCCTCTCCAGCCCTGTGCTGCTGGTATGCAGAGCACACAACAACATTGTACCAAGCACTGGACACAGAGCCTCCAACTCTAATACAAGAAGAGCCTTCCAGGCTAAGAAGTCCCTTAATCCGGTAACACTGACTGACTCACAAACTGCTTATGATACTTGAGGATTTATCTTCTAAGTTGGTTGACAAGGTGAGAAGATTTTATAAAAATGAAAATTCAGAGGAAAGAAAAATAATAATAGCTTATATTATTTAATAGCACTAATAATAGCTCAGCAAAAACATCAGGTAACAAACTTATTCCCTTGAAACAGCCTCTTTGAACACCTCAACAATTACAGCAAGTGTCAAAAGATCCTGAGAAATCATTTAAGGCACTGGGTCTTAAAATTTCAGGAACCCCAAGGTCACTTAGTATAATGTTGCAATGCTCTGCCTTCCACCAGTATAAGGATCACATGTTTATAACTCACATCAGAAGGGAAAAAAAAAATCAGTTCTTATAAATTTGTACTTTTTTCAAATATGCTGATACTTCCTATGGACAGTGATTAAAGAGAAGCTGTTAAAGCCCCTAATGCATATTATGATAAATACCTTCTAAGACACTTATGATCACAAAAATCAAGTGTGACTAGCTTTTACAACATATAATTTCTTCCTTTGAAGGTAGTAAATTATAACTGAATAATTTAAGTGACTCAAATCTTTAATGATTCTATAAAAAGATTAGAGTAATATATAAAGCTTTTAAAATAAATTCTTCCACCAAATAATTTTTACTCTATGTTACATTATTTCATTACTATGGTAACATTAACCATGAACTTAAGTATATCTTCAGTATCTATAAAAATCAATGAAGTTGTAATGATGAACACGTTGCTTCTTGCCCTTATTATCAAATAATTCATTTAGGGGCAGTGAGTCAGCTGCCTTGTTTGGAGATGCTATACTCTCTGACAGGCATTCTCTGCATGATGCATTCAGTTAAGTTAAGGGCCATTTTTTTTTTCTTTCTTCTGAATTTTCATGTCAGTTGGTTAACTTTCTGTTGTTGTTTTGTTTTGTTTTTTTGGTGGTTTCCTGGCTGGGAGTCAACCCAGGCCACAGCGTTGGTAACGCCGAAACCCAGCCACTACACCACCAGGGAACCCGCTGTTAACATATTAAGAGTTACTATTTGGGGAGCATCTTCTCTGTGTCATGCATCTCAGTGAATTTCAAATGTACATTCATGAGTATAAGAATATTTGTGAGAATTGGTTAAAAAAGATTCCTAGAGACTTAATATTGTTAAAATGGCTATTCTGCCCAAAGCAATCTACAGATTTAATGCAATACCCATCAAAATCCCACAATCATACTTTCGTGAAATAGATAAAAGAATTATTAGATTTATATGGAACCATAAAAGACCTCGAATTGCCAAAGCAATACTACATAAA
>PVJL010009122.1:0-60059 GCA_004026885.1 Lyroderma lyra | reverse complement strand
GAATAACAAGTGCTGGAGAGGATGTGGAGAAAAAGGAACTCTGGTACACTGCTGGTGGGAGTGCAAACTGGTACAACCACTGTGGAAGGCAGTGTGGAGGTTCCTCAGAAAATTGGGAATGGAGCTACCATTTGACCCAGCAATCCCCCTTCTGGGGATCTACCCAAAGAACTTGAAAACCTTAGTCCACAAAGACTTACGTACCCCAATGTTCATTGCAGCGCTGTTCACAGTGGCCAAAACATGGAAACAACCAGAGTGCCCTGCGACACATGACTGGATAAAGAAGCTGTGGTACATACACACAATGGAATATTACTCAGCTATAAGAAAAGATGAAATATTGCCATTTGCAACAAAATGGATGGACCTGGAGATCATCATGCTTAGTGAACTAAGCCAGAGAGAAAAAACAAAGAACTGTACGACTTCACTCATATGCGAAATATAAAACTGAAAGCAACAAAGAGAAAAGAAATGAACAAACAAGCAAATACCCCATGAACACAATCAATAGTTTAATGTTTATTTGGGGATAAGTGGGTCAGGGAGGGGGAGCTAAATATAAGGTGATGGAAAGAAGTCACATTAGGTGGTGAAATTATTATACAACAAGTTGACAATGCACTGAAACCTATGTAATCCTTGCTAACAGATGTCACCCCAATAAGTCTAACAATAAAAATAAATATAATTTTTTTTAAATGAAAGGTATTTTCCCTAAAAGTTTGGACCAAAAATGTGGATGCATTTTACACATGGCTAAATACAGTAATTCTGTTTCCCAGACATGATCAGTAAGTTTACCATCAGTCCCTGCTTTCCCTCCTCCTCTTCCCTGCTGCCCATCCTTGGTCACCTGTCATTCCCACTAATAATAACCCGATGGGTATACTATTACAGATTTTGTACCCCAATGCCCAATTAGGAGATCTTTTAAAAGGTGAGTATAGGGAAGAAAGAGGAAGAAAAAGTCTTGATTTAGCCTTTGCCCCACCTCATTGTCTAAGTCAAAGAAATTCAAGCCCCTAGCTAGAGAATTTGATTAACAAATTAGGTGATGTACAGGAATGCACTGTCCTAAACCATAAAGTAAAGCACAATGTGCAGTGCTTTTGTGCTTGTTATTTCTTAATAGTATGGTTGTTCACATGGCTGTTAGAAGCCCAGCTAGAAAAGACACAGAGGCTTAGCACCAGCCTTTATAAATGAGATAGCTGAGAACCAAGACGAGATGTTGCGTAAAAAGAAATGAGAAAAGAGCACACTGACAGTGCCGCAGAAGAGGGTACTTTGAGATGAAGAGCTGGCTGGGACACAGTGATATCAAGTTAGGCAGAGGAGTTAGAGGTAACAAATTAAAAGGTCATTTTTTTTTAAATAAACTGCAGAAATCTTCTTGAAGAAAGGACTGCATTGATTGATGTGGCCTGTAATGGAAACTCAGATAATGAAAAAAAAACCAGCCTTTAAGAATTTCAGGCTGAGCACTCATTGCCATGGCAACCCCCTCAGAAGGGAACTTGTATAAGAAAATAAGATCCACTTGACTACGCCTTAAAATGAAAAGCTTCACCACAGTGAAACAATTAAATGCAGAATTCCAAAGTTGCTTATTGCTGAAACGCCCAGAGGTAGCACTGAGTTTTTAGGTCTATCATCTCTTCCATTGGAAGCTATTACTTCTCAAAATCTATGACTCACGAAGGGACCATCATCTAGCTTTGAGGAATCTCTAGTGGCACTGGATGTGTCCTACTAGTAAAGATTTACAATTTTTTTCCATTCAACAAATTATGCAGCATGACAGTCACATGATAATCCCATCGGTGCACAGAATTTAAACCAAAAATGTCCAATAATTTGGCATTCCTAGGCCACAATGGAAGAAGAAGAATTGTCTTGGGGCACACATAAAACAGAGTAACACTAACAATAGCTGATGAGCTAAAAAATAAGAAAGTAGTAGTAAAATAAAGGCTACAAAAAATCTCATGATGTTTTAAGAAAGCTTACATGCTGGGCCACGTTCAAAGCCGTCCTGGGCCACATGCGGCCCGCGGGCCACGGGTTGGACAAGCTTGATTTAAACAATGCCTAACGTTAAGACTGTCCATACCCACATAAAACTAGCAATGTCACATATTACTTATTAGTTATACTTTTCATAAGACAATAATTTTAACATAAATTACATCTGGTGTATATTCAACTTGTGATTATTTAATAAAAACATGTATTTTATTATAGTATGTTCGCACTCAGAGAATGTCAAACTGAATTCACTGTATTTTCTAAGTTAAAAGGAGTTTTCTTGATTATCTAAGTTATTAGATTCATATATTGACAAATATGAAACTATGCCTTTTAACTGATACTGAGAGAAATCACTGCAGTCCTTTTTGTATGTCACGGATTGGGTTCCTAAAACTGAACCTGGTGGTAAAATTTGCCATTGAGGAATGTATGATTATATTGTAAAAAAGAGAAAAATAGAGGTCAAGAATAGCTTATAAAGATTACTGTAACATATTTCTATGCTCACTTACGTAAGAAGAATACAGGTGGCATGACACAGGAGATAGCATCATGCCCTCCTCTGTACCAGCACCTAGTGGTAATGGATACGTTATTACAATTTGCATTTACTAGCTCCTGCCCAATAGGAATTTTCCCTCCTTGCCATCAGCCCTACACTCCACCCCTCAGGTTTCACCAAGATTCTCACCAATAGGAACAATTCCATTTGCATGTTTTAGGTAATACACATGCAAGAGGATAGTCTGTATACGTATCATCCTCTTCCAATTCCACAACAGCCTTTTAATTTTCTCTGGGCACAACACTGTCCCAGAAATCAAAATAATTCAGTTGCCTATTTTACAAGCCTGGTTATTCATTTCTCAAGTCACATGGTAAGAATACTGCGGTTCTATGACCTGGGTCTTTTTTTTTTTTTTTGACATCTAACTTTATCTTTCCTAAAGTTTTGCTGAGAAATTCTGCACTCTCCTTGACTTTCCTTTCAACTTTTTCTTTCCCATTTCCAGTTCATTCTATTTCCAATTATGCCCTACATGGTGCCTTATAATCTGCCTATACTGGAATCAACATTCCCAAGGTTGTCAAGAATGTATATAAAAGTAAATTTGCATGTATTTGAATTTTGTCCAAGTGGAACTCAAGGTTGGAGAAAAATATCTGAATTGTATTAGAAGTAAGCTGGAAGAAGTGAGGTAGTATTTGCACAAACCAATTCTAGGAAACTTGGAATATTGTCAGATTTTTTTGAAACTATGGTAAGATTAGAACAAGAATCATGGTGAAAATCCTAAATGTAAACATTCCTTGGTATTAATAAAGCTGTGCTAATTAATAATTTATAGAAGAGATGTACCACTATCAAATGAGCCATTAGATACATTGATTAATTTACTTTTATTGTTTTACAACCTAAAGCAAACATGTGGTATACATTGAAAAAACACTACCAAAATGAATGGAGAAAAAAAATGTAAGGAAATTTTCATCCTAAATTAACAAAAGAACTATTGTTTCCTTTTTCACAAGGGAAATTTTATCCACAAATGTAACATCCGACAACCAAATAACTTATTTCTAGATAGTGATATGTGACTATCATTTTTACCTCTTCTCTATTTAAAAATGATCTCCTTTTAGCAAAAATGAGAAATGATACATACTTGTACCCCACTTTGTTTTCTGTTTCTCCCCTCCTCCTTTAGGTAGAGGTGCTTATCATCCTCTAATTTACCCGAATAAAGTAAAAAGTAATTTGATAAATTTCTTCATATTAAAGTACTAGAAAATTAATTATCTCCTGATCTTGTGAGTGTTTGCATTTTATAGGAAAACTGCAGAGAAAGAATAATGTCTGACCATCCTAAATTACTCATTAATTATGGAATTTCAGGCATCCATGGCAAGGTATTTAAAAGTGATGAGAGAACTAAAGAGAACTCTCAAAACATAGAATGAACAAGATGATGTTGTCTATTTATTTGTCTGGAAGATCAGGAGATGGATACAAACTGTATGTTTTAAGATAACCATTATATTCTCCGGGTCTTAGAAGATAACTAAAAATACCTTGGTACATAGTAGGTATTATTAACACTTATTAAATAAATGATCATACTGTTTGTTTTACATCCAGTAAAAATTTGCAGAACATATTCTTTTGGAGAAATTAGAGCATAGTCATCTCTGACCCCTTCTGCTATGATCCCAAAGCCTTTGGGGTTTAACTTTGGCAGAGAAGTGGTGCCCATCAAATATTTCATTTATTCATGGGCATTTCCTTGGTGCCCTTGCAGGTAGGTAGGGCTATGGGAATAGTTCTGGTCAATGAAATGGGAGCATAAATGATGTGTATCACTTCGAAGCTGAGACAGTAAAAAAGCTCATGCATGATTTTACAAAGTCTCTGTTTATGGCTGAGGAGGCTGTCAGTTCCAGATAGTACAACTATGAGGTAATGGACTGTCTATAACCAGGGTCTCTGAAGGAAGTCACTGAGATTTTGATGTTATTTATAGTTGTAGCACAGGCTCGCTGTTCTGTGATCCAGACCAATAAAGTAATATATTCCCATTATGGCATTTACCATATTGGTTTATAGCTACTTTGTTACATATCTGCTACTCCATCTTAACTAGTTACTTCTTATGTATTTTTGTAGCTTTGTTGTAAAACAAAACATAGTTGGAGAAACCATAATAGTACGGGTACATTTTTGAATAGTTAAAAATTAGTTTACAAATTTAAGTCGGTTACATGCAGTGAAAAGATTATAATATAATTATAATTTAAGTATAATTTAATTTAATCCAATGTATCTACTGAGCAATAAAAACGTCTGCGGTATGCTCTGTGCTGTCAATACAGACAATAGTTGGTAACATTAACCATGATATTAATACAACTGAGATGCTATTAATAGGTTTTAATATTAATAATAAATTAATTGCCTAAATAAATATGAGATCATAGAAAATATATATTGGTCTCTGTCCCTCGTTCCTGGCCAGAGCTCCTAAAACCCTTGCAAATTCCTCCGTGGTAAGAGCAGTATGAGCATCTTTGGTTCTAATGAGGTGACTCTGGTGGGCTGCTGGAGACCTCTGCAGGACACTAGCAACCGGACAGGCCAAGCCATGATTAGAAGCTTGAGATTTTCAGCCCCACTATTCATCCTCCAGAGAGGGGTGGGGGGCTAGAAATGGAGTTAATGATTGATCGTGCCAATGGGAGGAAGCCGCCACAAAATCCCAATAGTACAGGGTTCGGAGAGCTTCTGGGTTGGCAAACACATCCACACTAGAAGGGTGACACAACCCAACTCCATAGGGACAGAAGTGCCTGTGCCCAGGACCATCCAAGACTGCACCCTATGTATTTTTTTATTGTATTCTTTGATAAACTGGTAAATGTAAGAAGTGAGTCCTGTGAGCCACTCTAGCAAATTAATTGAATCTGAGGAGGGGAGTCATTAAAGTCTCCAATCTACATATAGGTGGTTGATCAGAAGCACAGGTGATAACCTGGGTTTGGGAATGCCATCTGAAGTGTGTGTGTGTGTGTGTGTGTGTGTGCGCACAAGCATACACACACACACACACGTGTGGGACTGAGCCCCTAAACTTTGTGCTCTGTCTCTGGATAAATAGTGTCAAAATTGCCTTAAATTGTAGGATCCCCAGCTGGTATCACAGAGAACTGCTTGGTGTGGGGACAACCTCCATATATTTGGTGACACGAAGTTAAGTCTTATGTGTGAATAGTAAAGATTACTCACAGTGAAGAAACACAAAGTAGGGAAGAACAAGGTAGTTCCCTATACAGAAGAAGAAAATTGAATTTTTCCTTTACAAATGTACGAACTGAATACTTTATGATAATTTATTTTTGGTTTAAAATCATAAGGAATGGTATGATAAATGTCTAGAGGTCTGGTTTTCAAAATAGGTATCAAAGCAAGAACGACCTCAATCTCCTAAATCTGTCAAATCATAAAATGTGAAAATATACTTGAAGTAATATTGCCAAATACTTTAGATAATTACATTTTTTTTCAGTTATCTTACATCTATTGTCTCAACTGACCTCCATAATAGCCTCACGAGTTAGGTCTGAGATAACAGCAATAATTTACCAATTATTTGTATGTGGACACCGAGTCTACAAAAGGTCGGCATGACTTGTTCATGGTCACACAGTGATAATTAATTGGTAGAGCCAACACTAAGCCACTTCAGTCTAAGGGTTTATGAGAACTTTTTTGCCACGTATATAAATGTATCCAAGTGGAGTTTATTTTCTATCTTAATAAGCAGGCTTTTAATATCAACCATCTCTCTCCATCTGCTGTGATAAGCCTATAAAGTACATGCCTGCACGGTAAGATAGATACCCAGTCTTAATCACATTTCTAAGAATTTTTGATGTCCCCCAGAATAATGAGGATCTGATAACTTTAGCAGAATTATTTTTTAATATTGCTCAAGAACATGATATCCCATATAAAGTAGAAAGCCCTGTTTCCTCCTTCAAGAAAAGACATGGAAGGAAGAAAGGAAGCAAACTACTAAAGAAAGGAGGGAGGGAAGAAGGAAGCAAGGGGGAAAAAGGAAAGGAAGGAAGGGAAATAGATTTCTTTTTATGAGTAAGAGATAAGATATTTGATGGCAACTTCAGTCAACCCTGTCCTAACATGGAGATGAATTGAGCTGGACGTTTTGTTTCACATTTTGCACGTATTTTCCATCTCCATTTTTATTTACTAATACTGAAATAACGTCATTTTAGCACCACCTCTTAATTTCATCCAAGTATCACATATACCCTCAAAATCATCATCAAAGATGTTAAGATAGACCTAATTCCAATTCCTGGATGACTAGATATTGCTTCAATTCATCTGCAGTCCATCTAATAAAAGTTAATTTAACTTGGCCCATAATTATTCCTCTTCTTACCTAATAGTCGCAAGTATTGTAACAGCAGATATAATTGCTTTGAGAGCATCATAATTAGGGATGCTTCTTTTCCCTATTAAAAGAATGGGTGCCGTTTCCAATGGACTAGCCACTTCTTATTTATTTGCTGAAGAAAAATCATTAGAGATGCCAGTGAATTCATTAGCAAACTCTCTTCAGGTCTCAAGGTCCGTAATTTCCCAAGTTGAAACTTCTCTACATAACTATTTTTCAAAGCACCTCAGCTCTGTGCCTTTTTAATCAATAAGTCACATTGACAAAATTTTAATTATTCCCTGAATGTGCACTACTATTTTGATTTTCCTTATTTTCCTATAGAGAACAAAATTAGCCAACTGGTTTAGTAGTTTGCTTCGCTTCATTCTCTTTGAACTTGAGCTTACTCCTCTAAGACAGAATAGTCTTATTGATTCATTTGCAAAGAGAAACATTTTTTTTAATCAAAGAATGAAATAAAATATCCAGCTCTGTTAACAATTATGCAAAGATTTAAAAGACTATATAAGAGGTTTACAGGGAAGTTTTCTTATTCTAAGCAAACTCACCCATGCACATTTAAAAATTCACTGCATAATTATAATTATACATGAAAAGTACAGCGATGATCAAGTTAATCTAAATATGTCTGACTCTCAATGCTCCTTCATGCAAATAATAAAGCCATCACTTTTGTGAACTCCCAAGCAATGCTGAGTCATTCAGCCTTCTAAGAAATCACATGTTTAGCTATCTTCCTGCTCCACGGTGTCGTCAAGGCTATACTGCATGTGAAAAGACCCAAGGAATTCTGCCCAAATTGGGTACTGACACCCTTGTGTTTTTCCTAGTTTTATTTGCCTTGTGTAATTGCGATGTAATAAACATAGTACATGTTGTAAAAGAAAAACAGGTGACTAAATACCCCCAAATCCAACCAGAGAAGATTCCCTTTCATCTCAGCCTACTGGTAAAGAAATAGATTAGATCCACGTTTCCTGAACTCTCTCTCTGTCTAAATTGATAAAACTTAGAAGGAATGTGGCATACCCAACTACAGAGTATTAGTTTAGGAAGAGGAAAATAAATCTCAAAGAATAACAACTGTCAAGTAAAAACACACACGCTTTCTTCAAAAGATAATGGCAAAATGAGAGAAGAAAGTAGATGAGATGGTTCCAGTTTGGGGATTCTAAATTGTTCATGATGTTTGAAATCCCAAAACATCATGAACAATTTAGCGAATGTTCAGGGCATACAAGAGTGGAGTCATGATACCCAACAGACTGCATTACATACTAAGATCCTTAAACTTAGTTTACGGAATTTTGGAAATGGTTAGGCAAGATTGATTTTCAAAATATAAAGGCTGAAAAAGAATAAAAACTGGGAACACAAATGTACTTACAACAGATCGGATGTTATTTTCTTTCACCAGCTTCAGAGATGATTTATAGCAATTTGCGAGGTCTTCCTTGTGGGAACCGTTAATATGGCCTCTTGCTATCGGCCCTACAGTATGGATGACATCTGTAAATGCAAAGGGAAGAAAAAATAGGATAAGCAAGGTATTTTTCACTTTTTACATAATTGGTGCTTTATTCACTTTAGGTATTTATATGGAGCTTGGAGACAAGCAAACTAAGAAATATTGATGATGTAAATACTTGTCTTGTAAAAGATTTTAGATAGCACAACCTCCTAAAGTAGGCAATTTCCAAGGAAGCCGGTAACTGTGAAAAGAAATCCCCCACCAATAAATGGTTTCATCATTACTGGTCAGATCCAAGTGGAACCAATTATAATATATAATATACAATAATTGGTACCTTGGAAAAAGATGAAACCTTGGTGGGGACTAAACTAAGAAATAAATAAATAACTGAATAATGAGCATTCTGAATCGACTTGGGGAGGAAGAACCAATACTACACATTCCTTGTAAACGAGACAATAGTTGCAGGCATTATACACAATAAAGAACGGCATATTTCTTAAAGTATGCCAAGAGAATTTATAATTATCAGTAATAACCTTAAAACAAATCATTTGAAAACATCCCTACCAATTTTAAAGTGCAACCTACCAATTCTCATATACATGAGGTAGGTTAGGGATAATAGTCCCGCATAATTACCTAACTTCTATTTTTTTACTATATTAAAACTTTGAAGAAGCAATCTATACTTCTCAATCTCTATTTATATTTAAAACACGAAATTTGAGTTTTCTTTTTGCATATAAAACCAGCCATTGCGATAGTTTTTTAGTATCTACACAGACATAAACTTTTAAACATAGAATCACAATAAAAAAGGAATGTCCTAACTTTAAAGTCAGTAAAGATTAAAAACTGAATTTTAACCCAAATGAGTTGAAAATGCCTTGTAACTCCTGCTTCCCAGGCTTATCTGTTTGTCTGGATTTTTAGCTCATTTCACTGATATAAGTAACAACAACTAATCAGCTTTGATCAAAAAGACAAATTTGGTTTCACAGTGTTGGAATATTATGATAAAACAAAATTGTTTGCTTTGGCTAGTCAGTACCACTTAATTTCAAAAACAGTGACAAGGGGATAAGCACACATTATGAAAATGAGCCTGTGGAATAGTTTTAAACTGCATAGGAAATTTAAATAGCAGAAAGTAAATCACAGAGGAAAAACATATCTGTCAATTGCCTGCTAAATGTCGAATATTATTTGATGTTTGTGAATATACCCAAAATACTGATTTCAACTTTTAACTCTGAAACAGTACTTAAACCCTTTTCAGGTAATATTAAAAATGATATCTTGTGATCAAAATAGGTGGAAACATCATCAATGAGCTCATGCAGATGTTATTTCACAGTCAAACATGACGTTAAAATGAAAACTGCTACAATAAAAGGGAAGGAAAAAAGATTAGATTGTATTTATCAGAAAAGAAAAGCTCAGAGTGATATTTTTGTAATAATAGTAAAAAGTAAAAATTGCATGTAATGAAATACAAGTCCTGTACACTATGCAGTAAATTTTTATATTAATATTTTACATTAATTTTTTAAAACTATTTTACAATAGTTTTTTTTTTAATGAATGCCATGATACATGAAGATTGTTCTTGGCTTTTTCTTCTTCTCCGTGACTACCTGTTGTTAGCACCCAGGTATGATAATTCTATAAGGCAACATTTCCCAAAGTGAGTTCGGTAAGATATAGGTTTAAAGGTCATTTAAATTTGGGACTCACTGGGTGGAATTGGTCAAATCAGATACCTTAGAGCAGGACCTGTTTGGACATTAAATATGTGATGGCACATCAGGTGTCTCCATGACGGTGATCCGGAATGCTCTGTTTCTGATCCATGAGCACATTTGACTACGGAACCTTAGGTTTACAGAGTACCTGGAGGGACTAAGTTTCTACAAATTAACCTTTGGGAAGTGTTTCAGGGAAATTCTGGTATCCTCACTGAATTGTTGAAGGTGAAGTCCCCGTTTTTTTCCCTCCTTCCCCATTGCTTCTGTACCTGAGACACTTAACGCATAAAGGAACAATGGGATACGACCCTGGTTCCTTTATTTTATGGATGGGAAGGGCCAAGAATAAGTGCCTCTTGTCAAGGACCACAAAGATGTGCCTATTTGAGCCAAGTCAAAAACAGGGCTTAGGAGCACGAATGGGGAGCAAAGAGGGAAAGGAGCCCAGGAGATGCGGAAATAATGACATAATAAACGTTTTCCTTGCCTTTTCCCTTAGTTAACATTGTCCAGAGAAATGAAATTTATGAAAAATTATTCCATTATTCCTTGCATTTCTTCAGTTCTCCATTTAAAAGTATGAGAATAAATAGCCAATCAACAAGCCTCCCCAACATCAAAATATTAATCTCTGCAGTTTATGCTCTATATTTAAATTTATAACATCCAAGATCAAGTGTTATTATCGACCAACACAATGACCTCTCAGATCCACGAATCTGCAGATGAATCAAAGTGAGGCTCAGAAAGAAATTTCCTTCATTATTTTAATTTTTCGCTGTACTTGTGAGTAACTCTTGCACACCATGGAGTTCCACGTTTCCTGTTACGCAGTTCAGTCAGGAGTCTTGCCTTCCAATTCCAGCTCCAGCCTGCCTCCCTGAGTGCCCCAGGTAAGGCCACTGTTTTATTGGTTCCTGCTTTGGTTTTTGAGTCTGTAAAACAAGTCAGCTGCTTAGATGGTCTCTGTTGGTCCCTTCTGTGCCGTGTGGCATCATTAATATTTAATCTTATAATGGAGACAGATGAAGTACAGATGATGTCTGTAAGGTTAAAGGAAACCCTAAACATGGTTCAGTGGCTGATGAGCCATGTGAGTATAAGGATCCATTTTTAATATAAAAAATACTATAGACTACTCTTTCACAAAAAAATACTATAGACTACTCTTTCACAATACTATAGACTACTCTTTCAGAAACCATTGATTGAAAACAAGTCACATAGGGACAAACTATTATAACTTCAATGATGCTTTGTATGAATTTATATTTTACTAAACAAAGTAGCATCTTCATTGTGGACACATATATGTGACACATATGCATTCAATCCATAAAAAAATACAAACTTTTTCCATAAATTTGTGGATATCCTTGAATAAGTAACATAATGGAAACAAAAGTGTTTAATTTAATGCCTCGTGCATGCAACGGCTCAAACACTGATAATGATCACAACCATCACCAACGGCAGCATGCAAGGCATCTTAAAGGTACAGGCAGTAACGACAGAAGGAAACATTTCAGTGTTTACTGTTATATTTTCGTCATCTCTGCTCTGGTATGGAATGCACACTAGACTGTTAGGCCTAAGATTTATTATGTCAGAAGTCCCAGATTGGCCTCTAACCAGCAGTGTGAACTTGGGCAAGTGACTCTCCTCTCTGTGCTTCCATCTGCAAAGTTAAAAGTGGTAGAATTAAGTGGCCTCTAAAATTCTTTGCTTCTTTTAAAGGCAATTCCTCTTCTGCCTGCATATCAAGAATTGATCTCTATATTCTAAATAGTCTAATTCGTTCTTATCCAGATACACGATCATTGGTCATGGTTCAAATGTTTCAAACATGTTTATACAACAAAGTGCACATTGGCTCTATCCCCAGAGAAAATGTTTTAACCATATCTATCAAAATTACAGATGTAAACTCCTTTTTATCTAATAGTTCTATTTTTAGGCATGTATCCTATAGATTATATGCTTAGGCATATGCAAAATGACATTAATATCAGTCATTCCCTGCAACACTGTATGCAATAGGCAATAATTGGAAACAACCTGTATGTCCATCAATAGGAGACTAGTAAAATAATTTACATTTATGCAATGAAATAGTATGCTTCTGCACAAAGGACAATGATGGCCTTATGTATGGGTATGAAAAGATATCTAAGACAAATTACGAAGGAAGGAAGGAAGGGAGGGAGGGAGGGGGAGAGGGAGGGATAAAGGAAGACAGGAAAAAAAGAAAAAGAGGCAGAGCAGTATGGTATTAGCATGCTAAATTAGTGTGAAAATACCCATAGGTGTAGGAAAGAATATATGTTGGTTTTCGCCAATACCTGCTTAACGCATTTCTGGAAGGATGAACAAGCAATCCATGGTTACCTAATAGAGGAGTGAGGGGAACTACAAAGATGGAGGCACATGTGGAAAGCAGACCCTTCAATGTTTACTTATTATGTTTTTTTTTTTATGTTCAATTTATGTGAATGCGTTTTCTATTCAAAAATTAAATAAAGTATTAAAGCAAAGATTATATGGTTTATTAAACCATGTTTTTGGATCCAATCTATCACATCCCTACAACATGAAATGCCTGTTAATGTTACTTTCAAAGATGACCTTACTTCACTATAAATGTGAAAACACTCTTAAGAAAGATATAATTCGAAAACATTTCATGGAAAGACTCTACTAGTTATATATTCTCTTCATTATGCTACTCTCAGTGATCTCTCTATATAAAACAGGTATTTTCAGGTAAAAGTAGACTATAAATGGTGGACAATAGAGCATTTTTTTTCCTATATAGCAAGTGTCTATCTGTAATGTTTTATTATTATATAATTTTAATACGCAAAGTGAGTGCTACATACTGTATAGTTGAAAAGTAGTAGAGGGATATACTTCTTAGACATCTCAGCAACCAAGCAATTTTGAATAATAATCAAGAAGTTTTAGAAATTAACAACAATATAGAATATTAAATTTTTTCTCTTATTCAAGAGAACAAGAGTGGTGGAATTATATGCCCAAAGTCACAGATCAATGTGGAAAGATACAAATCACAATGAAAATATGATTATGAATAAACTTCTCCCAAGGTCACTACTTAATGAAGGAAATGGCAAACATTTGTATATATAAATTTTGGCATGTTTATGATGAATTTCATTACTTTAGCCTCATACTTTGTATACATGCAGATTTTGGTTAGCTATTGCTGTGCAAAATATTATCCCAAAGCATGATGACAATAACAATCATTTTATTATTTCTTATGGTTTCTCTGTGTCATAAATTCTGAAAAGGCTCAGGTAGGCAGTCTGGCATTGGGTCTCTCATATGGTTGCAGTTAGTCTGTGGCTGGCAGTGGAACAGTGGGGGGCTGTAGCAGCAAGGGTTGGACGTGCATTTCTCCCTCTCATTCAGTCTCAGAGACTCTGCGTGGGAGTTTCCTCCCAGGAGGAGGGCCTCAGAGAAGTCAGACTTCTCACATGACAGCTCAGGGATCCAAGAGTAAGTGTACCAGATGAGCAAGCTGTGTCATCCTTTATAACCCAGGCTTGGGAGTCACACATGATCATATTCATTGCAACTGTCACACAATTCCACACATTTCAAGGGGAGACACAAAGTCCCTACACTTTGATGCGAGAAGCAGAAAAAAAAAATGTGGACATATTTTAAAATAGTTAAAATGCAGGAGTTCCAGACACTTGAGGTTTTATTTTGGTTAGCATGTTTTCAAATTACAAAGTCTTGTGGTACATAGATAAGAAACTATGGAAAAGCTGATACTATTAAATCTATTTTCATGCAGCCACTATAGAAAACAGTACGGAGGGTTCTTCAAAAACTTAAAAATAGAATTGTCATGTGATCCAGCAACTCCACTGGAGTAAAGAGACTTGAAAATAAATCTGCACCACATGTTCATTGAATTATTTAGAATAGCCAAGACATGAAAATAACCTAAGTGCCCACTGATAGGTGAACAGATAATGAAAATGTGATGTGTATGTGTGTGTGTGTGTGTGTGTGTGTGTGTGTGTGTACATACACAAAAAAATGGAATATAATTTAGCTATAAAAAAGGAAGAAAATCCTGCCATTTTTGACAACATGAACGGACCTTGAGGGCATTATGCTAAGTGCAATAAGTCAAACAGAGAAAGACGAATACTGTATGATTTCACTTATATGTGGTGTCTAAAACAACAACAACAAAATAACAATAACCAAAACAAAGACTTTACAGCTACAGATAACAGATTGGTTGTTGCCAGAGGCAAAGGTTGGGCGTTGGGTGACAGAAATGGATGAAAGTAATCAAAAGGTACAATTTTCTAGTTATAAAATAAGTAAATCCTAGAGCTGTAACATACAATATGGTGACTACAGTTAATAACATTGTATTGTATATTTGAAAATTGCTAAGAGAGTAAATTTTAAAAGTTCTCATCACAAGGAAAAGAAAAATCAATCTATTCCCAGTATTGAGTTCTCAGAACTATATTATCTTGATAAGTGAACAGCTGATTTAATTAAAAATAAAGAGAACCAGAGTAAGATTAGAATATAAAATTAATAGTTCTTAATGATACATATAATTTAATTTAGAGATCACAGTGTAACCATAGCTCCTCTATGGAACTGCGTGGTCCAGCTAGTTTTGTTGCTGCTTCTATCTTAAAACCTGGAGGAAACTCATGAGCAAAGAAAAGAGCAGGGATGCCTGTTCTAGAACCAGCATCATATCTCACTGTGAGCAATAGAAGTAATGCTATTTCCATGAAAGTTCCAGCTCCACACTCAAGAAAGGAAAATAGCCTTCATGTGTTTGAAGCCCTTTCTTAGACAACTGAGGAAAGCCAAGAAAACAGCAATGAAATCTGTACCTTTAATCAACATTTCAAATAAAACCCCATGAAGCGGTATGGAAAATAAGCTAGCAGGCCCTTCTGTGCTTATCAGATTAAAGTGTGGCAAGACAAATGAAACCTGTTTTTGCTCATCTATTTCTGAAATCAATCTGTCTATAAATCAGTTCTTTTGTTTTGAAGCTATAACAACCACCTTACACTCCCCTACCTTGTTTTATCCTGGAAATTAGTCTGAATTACACAGAAAGGAGGGTACAATAGAAGGTTTTTCTTTAAAGTGGGTGCAGGCAAGAGCCCACTTTCATTTCCAAAAGTGTAAATTGAAAAATGTGTGATTAGAATCCCTAATAAATACTGAAAGAACTAGAATTATTTACAAAGATTCAATCAGACTTATCCTTGACAAAACAAATGCAGCAGACACAATCTGTAAAAAAATATTTGCATAATAAATTTTAAAACAAATGAGAGCGCACATATAGAGGTTGCTCTCATCGTTTTCCATTTGAGAAGTGACTGTGTTATATTCAAACTGTTAATGAACAGTCAGACCAAGTGTAGAATCAATTACACATTGCTCTCACTCACTCCACTCTTACATTCATAAGCATAATCAATCCATCTAACAGACTGCATAATGAGGCCGGGCCCTGTCAATCATATTCAAATCTATGCATGGAATTAAACTGATTTTCTTTTCTAAAGATACAACCACAAATACAAGCATTAAAGGTATTATTTGTAAATCTTATTGGCCAATTTATATGGTAAGTACCGCCAATCTATGACCTGAAAACAGCACACTTGAAGTTCAGTTAACGGGAAATTGAATTACGACCTGATAGCATTACAAAGTAAATGCTGTCTTTTCTCTCCATATAGGCCAATGTTTTCATATACACATTCTCAAAGCTTGTGTTTATTATATTTTCAAAAACAATCAATTGTCCAGATGATGTTTCTTTTCAATCTGCAGCAGACATCAGTTAGAACGTATTTTAAATATTGCCCTGCAGCATGCTTCAAAGTTTGGATTATTTTCTCGTACATTTCTTCAGCTGCATGATGGATTTCTTTCCATGTCCAGAAAGACTACAGGCATCCAAGTCTTTGTATGAGTGTGGAATAAATTAACACTTAACAGTGTTATTTTTTTCTAGTCCATTTTCTTTCAGTCTGTGAATCGACCTGATTTTTTTTCTTTCTTTTTTTTTTTTTCACTCTTCTTAGTTACAGAGAGTTTTGGAATACCTAGCTTAGGCTCCTTGGTGCTGTAGTTCCCTGAACAAGGTGTCTATATCTGAGATTAAATATCCAGTAGCTAAATAACATTTGCATTTTGCAGCTGGTAAAGGCACACAGAACACACTGTTAAAGCTTGAATGGATACTACACTCAGCTCACTTTGGGGTTTGATCACATTTTCACACGAGAATGTAATAATTTTGCCATGTATTGATAATATGTTTCATGCTCTATTGGCTTCCGAGTTGTGAGGTTTTAGCTTAAGTTGTGAAGTTTAAGTTATTAAATATTATTCAAGTAATTTCTACTAAAATGTTATCTTCTCTACCCCCCCCAAAAAAAAAGAAAGAAAAAGGAAGGGGCAGAGCTCATATTTAATTGTTTATTAGCTCTCTCTCTTCTGCCAAAGATCTATTTAAGGTCAATCCTGTTGATGGGACTGTGTCTTGCTTCAGTTGGACCCCAAATATTTTCAGTAACACAGATGAAATTTGTGTGAAGCGGATATCCTGTGGTCAGCCATTTATAGAATCTGGGGGTAGCTGCATCACAGCAGTGTTACTTCCAACAGAGAGGGGTCTCAGAGAGACTGTGGGAATCTGAATTATCTGCAAAATTCCAACATTTCACACCATCTTAGAATGAACCCAAAGAGAACACAATCTAGAAGGAAGTGAGTCAAATACATGGCATTTCTAATGCTTCAAAAGCAGGGGTGAGAGGAGGTGAAGTCCAGATAGACAATATGACTATTTCAAAGGAGATAATAATAAGGTCTTTGTTCCTGTTCAAGGGATGGCAGCTATTTACAGCCCTTCCAGAGAGATGCAAAACCAGTACTTTATTAAGATGCAAGGGAAAAGTAGGTTTTAAAATCCTATGTAATGGGTGAAAATAAATGAATGTTAGTCTCCACTGCAAGGGTAATTCTACAAATGCAGAATCTAAGCTAGGACTGAAGTACGCAGAGGGGTCAACATCAGGACATGCAGACTGATGCTGAGGTCACGTGTGCTTGTTTGTCATCAGTTCCTTCACAGCTCCCGTGTCACTGTGAGTCTGGACAAGATAGACTCTCCTGCAATTATCCACTAATTCATTAATTCTGCCTTTGATTTTATGAATATTTATTGAGAATCCACTATGTGCCACCCATCTAGGGCGATTATTCCATTTTCTTGCACCAAACAGGTCGTGGGTTTTTCTGACTTCAGGCCTTTCCTGGTGTCAAGAGAGCCCCTCCATCTTTGCTTTTGAAAACCCTGCCCATTCCATGAAACCCAAAGAGAATTTGCCTTCCTTGAAGATACAATCTCTGAACCCCCGTACGTAAACTAATTCTGAACTCATTTCTCCTCTTTTGGTCTCCAATATCACTCATGTTTGACCATTTATTTGACTTTAACACCAACATTTCTGTACACACAACTGAGAAGATTCCATCAGTCAGAGCTCTCCAATGAGACATCCTTTTGCCTGAGGAGGCAGGGCATTTGCTGTCACTGGAGGCAATCAAGTATGACTGTATATGCTCTGAGATTCTTCCTATTTCTACAGTGTTAAGATTCTCTGCTTCCTGTGTTCATGTAGAGACTTCATGCTTCTGCTATAGGGAACATGACAAATCTATGTCTGAGTAACTCATAAAGCCAGGAACTCTATGGGAACAGTTGTTTAATGGATAATTAGAAAATTTGTGGGTTATTAAATAAAAGTTAGCTCAATATAATCAATCTAATCAGAGATGATATAGTGGATTAGAGAGAACAGTAAGGAAAGATGGACAGTCTAGACTGGTAAAGCAATGGAATTAGTTATACTGGTTCAGGACATTCAACATAAATTTTTATAGAACTGAGAATCTGTTTCTTCACAGAAAGAATGAGCAAAGCCTAATCAAAGATTTCCTAACAACTGCACCACAGATTATTTTTTTAAAGGCTCTAACACCATCACACTCTTTAACAAAAGCTGAGATTCTTTCCAATGACTTCAAATAGAAAAAAAAAAAAGTGTCAGGATTCCTTTGTCTTTTTTTTTTGCAAGAGATAATAAATGCATTTTTAAAATGTGTCATTTCCCTCATCTGCATATAGCTCATTTTAGAATAAATTTGCTTTGTTCTAGAAATTGGTTTGGGCTCTCAAATCACAAAATGGAAAATGACAGATTCTCTACATATCTTTTCAAAAAATTAATGGGATCACTGTTCACATTTTTTTAAAAGTGACATTTGGGTATAATGAACCTACCTCTCTAACAAAATAAACCAGGTTTAATTTCTGTCTGAGAATGGTGCATTCACAGGACAGGTCTGGACTACATACATCTACTTCATATTCTTACACCGTATTCTCATTTGGGTTCTTCTCCCATGGTATACACATACACATTAGGCTCTATACATAATTTTCTAAAGGAACACTTGTATTTAGAAAATAGAAATAAGAAGGACAATATATTTTAAGAATTAGATTAACATAGGTTCTGAAAGTAAGAACATGTGGAAGTTTCTATACTGTGAAGTTATATTTTTATGAATTCACTTACAAAAATTGGACAATATGAACAAGAGGTAAGGAGGAGTGAGGATGACGATATACTTAAATAATGAAGGCAATGTTACTAAACATTTCCACAATGAATGTTAGCTCTGGCGTGGGATGAACAGGTTGGCTTATCTTGATAGACTCAGGAGATCAGTTTACGTTCCCATACGTCTCAGAGATAATTAACTTCTCGTGCACAAAAGGAGCTATTTTTCAAACGTTTTGGTTTTAGAACTTCTTTACACTCTTAAAAATAATCAAGTACACAAACCAGCTTTTGTTTTTGGTGAATTAATCTGTCATATAAGAAAATAAAAGCATATATGCAATTAACTGTCAGGAAAATGTTATAACATATTATGTAGCCTCCGGAAAATTGCACCATATACTCAAGAGAGAAAGAGTAAAAAAATGCAAATAGCCTCTAAGTATTATTATAATCATAGCATTGACCTCACCAACCCTCTGAAAGAGGGGTCCCCAGACCATATTTTGAGAACTGTTACACTAGAGTTCCTTGCTGTGAAGATTTAGTAACTGAATATAAATATTTCATTTTCTAATGCAAAATAGACACCATCAGGCACTTTACCTGGTCCTTAAGTTTGAAGAAACAGTAATCTCTTTCAATTGTATAAGGAAAACCAAATGTACTGGAAATTTTAAGAAATGGTATTTTTTTACTTCAACTTTTATGTGACTTAAGGCATTTTTAAAAGAATAATCTTAACCAAATGCAAACTTTTTCTATTCCTCAGTCTTTAGAATGTAGACTGATTTTTCTTCCCTCCTCTGTGAGAGGGTGATCATGTCATTTCTACTCACCAACCTCCTGAGAGTGAAGTCATGCTACTTAAGCATTTTGCAAGGACTCAAGAAAGGAAGTCTAAGAGGACTGCTCTCAGATCAGTTGATTCCAGCAGAGAAGAAAATGGTGGGGATAGCTATTTAAGCAAGAAAGACTTCTGCGAGACATCACAAGACAAAGTGAACAGGGATCCTTCAAGATGTGAATTCCCAGGAGAAATAATGGCAATGGGTTTACTTCCTCATGCTTCCTTCTTTACAGAATGAATTGGAAGCTACTAAAGGAAAGGAGACCAGTTAATGTTAAACTAGGTTGGCAGGAATGAAAAGGAGGGAGATAATTCAAGACACTTAGAGGTAAACTTCAACTATGGTTTCAAAGTGGGTGGGAGAAGAGAGAGGGAAGAGTCAAATTTTATTTAAAGTAACTTAATGTTGGGTGACCGAGGGGATCACAGAAATAGGGAAATCAGAATATTGTAATTGAGACCTGAATTATTGTAGTGCTTCTGAAAATCTATCCTTAACATAAAAATAAAATGCAACAGGGAGCTCAGAATAAGAGAAGAATTAGTAAGAGAAACAAACAAATATTGTACAGTTGAAGATAGCTAATTTTTGTATCAAGGCAGCCTTGTTTGTTCTTTTTATAGAACTTTTCTCCTTTTTTGCCTATTTTAGGTCTCACACAGAATCACTGAGGGGAAAAGAATATATAACTGAGCCTTTCAAACATAATTCATTGTGAGACTAAAGTTCAAAGAGGTCAACATGTGCCTTTGCAAGATTATTTAGTGCAGACTATTAACGTAAATCCACTCAAAGATAAATTTCATAAGAAATGTCATGAGAAATTTTCATAATAAATCACATTCCAAAAATGAAATGTCTGCATAGTAACTTTGGTAATTAAGTAATAAATATCAGAATTTAAAAGAAAGAAATAACTTTAAATAAATAACATCTGTTGACGATTCTCTACTAATATACTAATACGTAGGCCAAAACATAAAAATTCCCATTTTTATTCAGAAATAAGGCTGTGGTTGAGATGATATGATCACATGGCTGAAGAGGCACTCTGATGAGAGAAATAAAAGGAGTAAAAGAATGGGCACATTTGGTATGAGTAGGAATATATTAATAATTATATGATAAAGCAGTGTCTAGAGATACCATAAAAAGATGGTCACTAGAATATATCATTATAATTAGACAGCATGAGATCAGGAAAAGAACCAGAAAACAAGCCTTCATACCCCAGTGGAAAAATCTCACTTATCAACTGGTGAACTCAGGCAAATTACTTTTGCTCTTCTGTAAAACCAGAACAATATCTACTTCTCAAGTTTGTTATGAAAAATGAAATATGCATTATTATGTAAAAGGATCAAGCATAGTAACTGGCATGGAGTAGGTAACGAATTCTGACTTATTAGTACTTGTACATAATTGTATTCACAAGGTATACAAATGGGATAATCGTTCTTTTGTATTTAATTGTACTTCTTTACTATGTACTCTCAAAGTCATAACTGTTCATAGTAATAAGTTATGTTAAAATTTATATTTTACCAGTTTCTTTGCTTCCACTATTTGGATCCCTGCCCTTCTTTCCCTTAAACTCATTTATTTTATTTAATTTTTTTCTGATTATATCCATGAGTAATTCTTTCAGAGATGGTCTACAGCTGGGAATTCTCCGAGTTACTGGATTTTCAAATGCTTTTTCTCATTTCTGAATGATAATTTTCCAGTCTTTATAAATGGAGGTTCATATTAATTTTTATCTCAGAATTTTGAAAATTTTGCTACATTCACTTCATGAGAAAATGTCAGTTGAATTTTTACTTCCACAAGTGATCTGGACTTCTTTTCTTCTCCAGAAGTTTTAGAAACTTCTTATTTATCCTTGGAATTTAAAATCTGCTTTAGTTCTTTTAGTTCAAAAAAAAAAAGCATTTTCTTCCACTTTTAGTTATGAAGTTTTCACTATTCCTTTATTTTCTCAATTCTTTCTAGAATTGGTGGGTTTGATATGTCTGGGAGTAAAGCTCGAATGTCTTTATTTCTCTCAAATACAATATTTTATTGTATTCCAGAGTATTTCCTTGACTTACTCTGGATTAGTGAGTTAGTTTTCAGCTGTTCCCTTTCGGCTTCCAACAGAAGAAAAACCTAATGGAGTTTACCAACACCAAGCCAGAAATACAAGGAATTTTAGAAAGACTTCTTTAAAACAACAACAAACAAACAAACAAATAAGTAAATATTAATGGGTAAATAAATGGTATTTATTTATCTATCAATATTTATGGCAATAACCACATATCTATTAATATTATTATTAACGCAACTGTATTAAATGATCCAATCAAAAACACAGTGGCTAAATAGATGAGAAAACAAGACCCTTACATATGCTACCTACAAGAGAGTCACTTCAGATTGAGAGACACATACACACTGAGAGTAAAGGAATGAAACAAAATATTTCATGAAAATGGAAATAAACCAACACAAAAGCTGGGGTAGCCATACTTATACCAAATTAAACTTTAAAACAAAGGCTATAACAAGAGACAAAGAAGGACCTAGTAATATCACTTCAGAGTATTTATCTGAAGAAACCCAAAATGTAACTTTAAGTACACATGTGCATCCATATGTTCATTGCAGCAGTATTTATAGTAGCCAAGATGTGGAGGTAGCTTGCGTGTCCATCGATGCATAAGTGACTAAAGAGGAGGTGGTGCATATATACAATGGAATGTTGCTCGGCCAGGGAAGGGAATGGGTTCTTGTCAACTGCAGTGGCCTGGATGGACCGGGGGGGGGGGGGGGGGGGGGGGGGGGGGGGGGGGGGGGGGGGGGGGGGGGTGTTGTGCTGAGTATGTCTGACAGAGAAAGACAGATGCCATGTGATTTCACTTACATGTGGAATCTAGAAAACAAAACAAATAAACAAACAAACAAAATAGAAACTCACAGATACAGAGAATATTTTAATAGTTGCCAGATGGGAGGGGAGTTGGGAATGTGGGTGAAAAAAGGGGAAGGAATTAAAAAGTACAAATTGGTTGTCATAACATAGTCATGGGGTGTAGTGTATAGCATAAGGAATATAGTCAATGATGTTGTAATATATATGTATGGTGTTAGATGGGTACTAGATTTATTGGGGTGATAGATGGGGGGTTAGGGAGCAAGGTGAAAAAAGTAAAGGCATAAAGAAGTATAGATTGGTAGTTACAAAATAAGTCATGGGGATATAAAGTAAAACATAGAGAATATAGTCAATAACACTCGTATACCTAAAATTAATATAAAATAATATTGAATGTCAACTGTAACTGAAAAATTAACAAGGAAGAAAAAGGTGAAGGGGAATTAGAGGTTCGGATTTCTAGGAATAAAAGAAATAAGTCATGGGGCTGCGGTGTACAGCCCACGGAATAGTCAGTAATACTGTGATGGCGTGGTCCAGTGTTCAATGGTCATATATATACATATGTTGAATAACTATGCTGTACACCTGAAACTAATATGAGCTTTTATTTTAGCTATATTTTTATTAAAATCTTAAAAAAAAACCCACAAATCTAAAACCCTGACTTAAATATAAAAAAATAGATTACACATTTACCAGAAGGGAATAGTTCAAATTTGAAGAGTTGTTTTTAAGATACCTAATTATTATATATTAATTTAAATACTATTTAAACTGCTTAAATGAACAGCAATATTTATATTTGCCTTAAACTTTAGATTTATATGCCACATTAGAAACTCAGCTGTCCAGAGATATTTCAACCAGAAACACATGAAGCAATGGAGTTATTTTTCCTTGCTGTGCAGCATTTTGAATACACAGAGAGCAATATCAATAACATGTTCTGATAGCATTTTAACAGCTTTATTGCTTATATCATTCTGAAAGACTAATGTCTTAGTTCTCTCTTAATACAATAAATGAACTGCAAGAGCGTATTTGACACTGCTAAACAATAAAGACCCTAAAGAAAAACAAAATTAACCTTCCTAATGGAATTGTTATTGGCAATTTTATTGATAGGACAATATAAAAGTTTTCATAGAATTAAACCAAATACATGTTGCTATTGCTTGTCTTTTAATGTTATTACTAAATGCAGAAAACAGTCATAAAAAACACACAAGTGCAACTAATTCATAGAATTTCAGGAAGATACCTTCAGCCCCTTTTCAAGTATTTATTCTGGGCCTCAGAATCTATCCATAGCCTAGGTCTCCAGGAGATGTTCTCAGAGCCCTCACTTAGGTTCTAGAAGACTGTGGAATCTCAAAACCTGCAGCTTCTGGAAGCATAAGATGGAATGCCTGTAAATGGCTCAAGTTACCACTGTCTTACACAGAACCAGAGGAGAATGAAGTCACATTTGCTCCTGGCCTGAAGCTGGACAAATAATATCACAGAGGGCCAGAGGAGAAATAGAGGTTTTTCCTCTTGTTAGAAAAGTAAATTCCAGGGAATTTTTCTTTGATACAAAGTGCATTTTTATTCCCAGGACATGGCTGGTTGTATCTGTAGCTTCTGATAAATCTGGCTTTATCACATCATTCTGTGAAAGGTCTAATAGCCCATAGAAGATACTGGCCCTCTCACAAACGATTTACTTTTACTGATACCTTCCTCATTACTTCTGATGACAGGCATCTGCCCAAATTGTTTGAATGCCTTCACTCAGGGAATAAAGCTTAGAACCAGAAGAGTACACTCTACTTAATAACCACCCCAGTTCCTCCCATGCCAAGGTATGGGCCCTCCACTTTTATGGACTTGGCTTACTCTAAACTTTCCCACTGAGAGTGAGCTCTGCCCTCATTAGAGCTCTTGACTGGAATAAAAGAGGCCTCTGAAAGAAGTTCTTTGGCAAGAAGGCCTCCCTATAGATATGAATTTTGGCCACAGTCATGCTCTTGTGTTCCCTCACTTAAAACCTAAACCTTAGCTATGTCAATAAACCACCTTCTCATTTTGCACTTCCGTAGAAGTCTGGATCTGTGGTTCTCACACTTGAGAGTAAGTACATCAGAATCATCTGCAGGGCTTGTTAAGCACAGGTTGCTGGATCACACTCGCAGAGTTTCTGATTCATTAGGTCTGTGATGGGTGTGGGTGGGGACCAAGAGTTCACGTTTCTAACAAGTTTCCAGGTGATCCTAATAATGATGATCTAGAAACCATATGCTGTAAACAACTAGTCTAAACCAGGAGTAGCAGCCTATACCTCTCTTACCAATATTATACCCAAACCTCATACTTCAATTGATTTAGCATCCAGTATTCTCAACTTGATCTTGCCAACTGGCTTAAATATTGTGTTAATGACCTTGTTCTACTGACCTGTGTCACCTCTATTACACCATGCCTAGTTGTCACACACACTGACAATCTCCTGTCCAATCTCTAGTTCACATAAATTATAGCAGAGAACCACAAAGATAAGCAATTTTGGACAGTGCTATTTTGTAGTCAAGAGAGCTCATTCAACAGAACATTAATGACATTAATTGAAGCACAGTTAAATTATTTAAATTATTAGAAGATGAGGGTATATCTATACCAGTGACAAGAAGAAAGGGAGTTTAAGGAAAGTGTGCTTCTGAGTTAAGCCAAAAAAAAAAGCAGATCAAAATGAAGAAAAGCCAAGGAGGTAATGTGGACTTCGAATAGATTCAAGGTGAGGTCAAAGAAGAAATTTTTAAAATGGCTGAAAACAAAATTTGCAAATGACCAATAAGTACATGAAAAGATGCTCAACATCCTTAGTCATTAAAGAAATGCAAATCAAAACCACAATGAGATACCACTTCATACCCACTAGGATGGCTATAATCAAGACAGACAATAACAACTGTTAGCATGTGGAAAACTTAGAATCTTTTCACATTGGTGGTATGTGAAATGTTAAACAGAGAGTTACCACATGACCCAGTAATTTTACTCCTGGATGCCTACCCAAAACAACTGAAAACATATCCATACAAAAACTTGTACACAAATATAAATAATATTGCTATGAATAAGTGCCCCAAAGTAGAAACAATCCAAGTGTCTATCAAGTGATGAATGAACAACCAAATGTATACCCATATAATTCAATATTATTTAGCCATAAAAATGAATGCTACAACATGGATACACCTTCAAAACATCATGCTAAGTGAAAGAAGCCAGTCAGAGGGCCGCACATTATATGATTCCATTTACATGAAGTGTCCTGAATAGGTAAAACCATATAGACAGAAAGTAATACAATAGTGGTTGCCAAGGGTGAGGATGAGTTGGGGAATGGAGAGTGATTACTAATGATTACACAGTTTTGTTTTAAGGTGATGAAAATATTTTGGAATGAGATAGTGGTGGTGATGATTGTATAACTTGATGAACATACCCAAATCACTGCATTATACACTTTAGACACACACACACACACACACACACACAATGATATGATGTTGGGCATGCCAGAAAATTCAGGCACATAGTAGTTAATACATTTGGTAAGTGGCTGCCTGAATAGCTGAAATATCTAATTAATTAACATTGTCTATGTCCAGAATTTTAAAACCACAAAAGGCAACACTCTATCATAAGACTAGAAAAATGGGGCTTATCACAGTATAGATGTCAAGTGGGTGCTTATAGTGCAACTGGAAGGCTCATAGTTTTCCCATTAGGGTCTCATAGGACAGACCTTCTGTGACTGCTTCTTCTATCAATAACTGAACAAAACAAAGCACACAGTAGAGAGAACTACTTGCTATGCAGAGCTGCCTATGAATCTAAGAGCCACTTCCATTTTTCACAAAGCCTGTCTGGATAATTCAAACTAGTCAATTGTCCAAGCACTCAAAATGTATGTGACGGTCATAAATAGTAAGTAGGGAGAGACAGCCTACACTGATGCTTAGAATCACAAGCATTTGCTTCCCCATCAGGAGATCTGGGATCTTTAGATGTGGTTATGCTAGCTGATCACAGGACTTTCACCAGAAATAGAATTACAAAGGCTCACCATATAAAGTGTAAAGTTTGGTTTTACAAATAAACTCTATGGAGAACAACCTTTGTATTAGAAGACTCTAGGTCAAACATATGTAGGTAAAAGTTATCATCTCAGGAGGAAGATCCCTTTCCACATTTTTCCAGGAAGATTTTCAGAGTCTGTATGTTTTGGACCTAAGCCTCTTTGCCTTTATCAATACATAAAAGTCAAAGGTTTTATGTGTTTATACATATGCATGTCCAGTCAGACTCATGCACAGGCAGAAACAAATAACTCTGTGATATGTCTTTTAAAATGTTCAGAAGGTTACTACATCCACTGCTGTGAGAAGGAGTTCAAATACATCTCCCTTCCTGTCTCTCCTCCAAACCTGGACGTAGCCTATCTCACAAAATAAAAAGGTTGAACTTTCAGAGACACCAAAACTGTACAAAGGAAGTGATAGCTTTCTTCAGTAAGTGTTCACTGTGTGGCAACCACTGTTCTAAGACTATTTCAATCTTTTCCTAACTTTAGAACTCATGAAAACTTAGTATTAAAAAAAAAAGTAATTAAAAAAGTAAATAAAAAAGTAAAAATGACCCAATTCTGAATCAAGATTAAGCAGATCATATGAAGTGCAGCTAAAAGCCCTGGACATTGTACATAAAACAAAGAAGACTTTAGACTTGAATAGACATTTCTCCAAAAAGGATATACAGATGGCCAATATGAAAAGATATTCAATGTCACTAATCATCAGAGAAATGCAAATAAAAACCCCAATTTGATGTCACTTCACACTTGTCAGACTAGCCGTCATCAATAGACAGACAGACAAACAAGTGCTGTTAAGGATGTGAGGAAAGGGAACCCTTGTGCACTGTTGGTAGGACTGTAAATTGGTGCAGCTGCTGTGGAAAGCAGTATTGAGGTTCCTCAAAATTAAAAAGAGAACTATCTTATGACCCAGCAATTCCACTCCTGTGTATTTAGCCAAAGAAAACCAAAATACTAATTTGAAAAGATAAATGCATTCCTATGTTTACTGCAGTGCTGTTCGTAATAGACAAGACATGACAACTGAAATGCACATCAGTAAACAACTGTGGTACATATGAGGGCTGTCCAGGAAGTATCCAGCCCTGTAATATGAAAAATAGAGGCATTTATGGCTGGATTGTTTTCTGGACAGCCCTTGTATATACAATGGAGTATTACTCTGCCATAAAAAATGAAAATCTTTTCATTTGCAACAATATGGATGAATCTAGAAGTTATGCTAAGTGAAATGTCAGGCTGAGAAAGACAAACACCATACGCTCTCACTTATATGTGGAATCTAAACAACAGAATAAGCAAACAATTGAAACAAATAAATTTATAGATACAAAGAACAAAATGACGATTGTTAGAAGAGAGGGAGGTTGAGGGGGCTGGATGACATAGGTGAAGGGATTAGGGAGTACAAACTGGTAGTCATGGGGATATGAAATACAGTATTGGAAATATAGTAAATAATATATATTTACTCTATGTCTGATAGGTACTAGAGGTATGAGGGAGTCACTTCATAAATTATATAAATGCCTAACCACTAGGCTGGACACTTGAAACTAACATAAAATAATATTGAATGTCAACTACAATTTAAAAATATATAGTCACAAAATGTAAAGTACAGTATAGAGAATATAGTCAGTGGTATCGTAACAGTTATTAATATGTATGGTATCAGATGGCTAGTAGATTTGTTGGGGTTATGACTGTGAGGTGTGCAAATGTCTAATCACTGTGTTGTTTTATACATCTGAAACTAAAAGCAAACAAAAAAAAAAGAAGAAGTCTCTAAAAGGTGAAAAGAAGAAGGCAGGTTTTGTGACCCAAAGAATGACATGGTGGTGCATTCCCTGGGTTTTCTTTTTGCTTCATGTATACTAGACTGGTTGCTGGAAGAGCCAGCAACACAGAAAAGCCAAGAAGAGAAGACAAAAATATCCCCCAAAACAATAACATCCCAAAACAGAAAAGGACAACCTCATAAAACAGAAAGACAGTATCTGTCCTACTCCAACAAAATACCATCCTTCCCCTGACAGCAAAGGCTAAGTGGGGGACCTTAATTTCTAACCTCCCCGAGCTGAAAAACGGTGCCTCCCCCCAAGTGGTATCAAAGAATAGTGAGTGTGGGAAGCCACAACTTTCATCCCTGGCTGGTGGTAACAAGCCCCCATCCCTAGATAATATCAGTAAAACTATGTGGGGATCCTGGACTTTTACCCCCACCCACTCCTGGGTGGTGTCAGAGAGGGTTAGGTAGAAAGCTAGAACTCTCGTCACCATTCAGCAGGCCTTCCCACTGCTATGTTAGTGGGGGATAACGGGGGAGCAGGAACAAGGCAAGACTCTTCCTCCCAGGTGAGTGGTGTTAGCCAAGGCCGCGTAGGGAGCCTGAAAGCACACCTCTCTCCAGCAGAAACAAGGTATTAATACTTCTCTTTCCCTGGGGTGTCAAAGAAGGCTGAGTGGAAATCTGGATTCTCACCCCGACCCGGCAGTATTAAGGCAGCACCTCCATTGCCCTGCCAGGGTCAAAGCAGGCCTCCTAAGACACTAGGTTTAAGTACAGAATCTCATAACATAAATAATATGAATATAATAGGAAATCATACCAAGGACCAGGAAAATTGCAACTTGAATTAGAAGAGACAACAGACTCAAGATAATATAGCTGTTAGAATATGACTCAGATTTTAATACAAACATCATTAAAAATACTTCAATAAGTAATTAGGAACATGCTTGAAACAAATGAATAAATAGAAAGTTTCAGCAAAGACTAGAATCTATAAAGAACCAAATGAAAATTTAGAACTGAAAATACAATGGCTGAAATATCAATAAAAAATAAGCTCAGTGACTGGGCTCAATCGCACAATGGAGAGGACAGAGGAAAGAGTCAATGAACTTAAAGATAGAACTACAGCAATTACTCGATCTGAACAACAGAGAATAATAGACTTCTAAAGAAGATCAGAGCTTCAGGGACCCAAAAGAGTATTACAGAAGATCTAGCATTTGTGTCACTGTAGTCTCAGAAGGACAGCAGAAATAAGACAAGACTGAAAAAAGTATTCAAAGAAATAATGGCTGAAATTTTCTCAAATTTGGCAAAAGATATAATTTATAGATTCCCAAAGCTTAGTGAATTCCAAACCAAATAAATTCAAAGAAATTCATACTAAGATAAATCATAACCAAACTTCCGAAAACTGAAAAACAAACACAAATTTTGAAAGCAGCCAGACAAAAATGAAACCTTATCTGTATAGGAGAAAAACAATTCAAATGACAGTGGGTTTCTCATAAAAAATCACGAAGGCCAGAAGGAAGTAATACATTTCTCAAGTGATGAAAGAAAAGAACTGTCAAACTCAAGATCCTATATTCAGTAAAATTAACCTTCAGAAATGAAGAGGGAAATAAGGCATTTTCGAACAAAGGAAAACCAAGAAAATTTGTTATGTGCAGACCAGAGATAGCTAAAAGACAGTTATGAAGCAGAGAGGAAATGACAAAAGAAGAAATTTTAGACAATCAAGAAAAAAATAATGAAATACGACTGACCAGTGAAAGATAATGAACTATTGATATATGTGGCAACATGGATGAATATCATACCTTATACTGAACAAAAGAAAGATCACACAAAAAAGTAAATATATACTCTGTGTGCTTCCATTGATATATTTTGTTTTTGTTTTTGTTTTTTTTTGGTTTTTTTTTTTTTTGCTTTTTGGTATGTGGGCAGCTCCCTGACTGGGAATCGAACCCAGGCCGCAGCGCTGACAGCGCCAACGCCGAAGCCTTAAGCCACTACACCATCAGGGAACTCCCTCCATTGATATTAAGAACAGGCAAAACACATAGTGAAACAATTCAGAGCAGCATTTGTCTTTGAGAGATGGGAATTCACTGGATTGGGCCGGAGGGAAATTGCTGATATGGGAAATACTCTCCACATTGATGGTGTGTATACATTGTAAAAACTCACCAAATTATATACTTAAGATCTTTGGATTTCACTCTGTGTAAATTTTATCTCAGTTAAAAATAACAGTACAATAATACATATATTAAACAATAGTTCTATGTCTGTCAAAATTCCAATCTATGATATTTCAAAGATCATAAATAATACAATAGATATCTGTAATTGATACTCTATTTTCCTATTCATATGTAAGTGATATTCTACATTTAACAGGGTACAGAAAATTTAGGATCAAAATTTGCTCTTCTAATTTTTTATAATTGGAAACTAACCCCTGTACTTAATAAAATATTTATACCTAAACCATATCATTTGAAGAGATTTTTTTTAAAGAACAAAAAATTTTCTCTGCAGCAAAATGAATTGTTCTATTTTTGCTTTCATCACACACATACACGTGCAAAGCAAATAAGTATCTTCTCATTAAAGTAGTTTTCAGAGGGATGTTTAAGAAAATAATTTATACCTGCTGGGAGATTATTTCCTTCCAAAATGCCTTACTGCCCAGCAAGAAATAACACAAAGTTGACTCATTCCCTGGGGCTGTATTATAGGCACGACAGTATCTTCCATCCCACATGCTCTTCTGCAGTGCCACTCCTTCATCAAAAGCTGTAGTATAACCCCACACCCCACCCACCATTTGAACCTCAGATGGCTGCTGTGACTTGCTTTGGCCCAATAAAATGTGTTGAAGTGATGCAATGGGACTTCAAACCAAAAGTGAGAAGAAGCCTTGTAGGGACTCCCTTGTCCTTTAGGAATATATGCTCTCTCAATGCCCCTTCTATCCCTAGAGGGAATGTTCAGTACAATGCTGTGAGAAGCTAAAGGCACATGAGTAGGCATTCTACTGGGTAGTTCCAACTGAGCTCACACTGTGAGTTATCCCAAGCCAGCACCAGATGTGAGTGAAGAAGCCTCCAGATGATTCTATTTCCCAATCATGCAAGTCTATCCCAATAAGGACTCATACACTGTGGGGCAGAGATAAGACATTTTCTTATGGACTGGGACATTTTCCTTCAATTTGCTTAATTCCCAGAAACAGATAATATGAAGTTTACTCATCCTCTGACATGGATCATAATCACTTCTGACTATATTTTCATAAAGGAAATAGAAGTACCTGATGTTCTACATTTAATTCAACTTTTGGGTTGACCTGGATCATACTTTGACAATATGATAGTCTTTTTTCCAGAGTTCACTGTCACTGATTCTGATGACATTCACTCACCTGAATCATGCCATGGTGTGTGTGTTGAAAATAACATACAAGCTATGAGAGAGTCTCTGTCTTAGCATTTAAATTCCAACTTTGCCATGTATCATCTGATGATATTAGATGAAATTTTAAACCTCATATGTGAAATTGTCATATTAACAGTTTACACATAAAGACCCTTGAGATTATTAGAAATGATGATTTAAGCACAGTTGTTGACATGGGGTCTAAGTCCCCAAATTTACAATCATTATTATTAGATGTATTCGCTCACACATACTTTACCTGCAGATTGATTAAAGGTTTACATTCCTTATCTGTACTAAGGCTGTTCTATCTTCCTTCACAAATGATAGGGTGTTCAGCATCTCAACTGCTGGTGGCACTTTCTCATATACTTGGGGCTCCTGAAAGATTCCACACCATTATTTAATAGAAGCACTTTCTCTCCTGAACATTTACAATCATCACTATAGTATAGAAACGCCCTGAGAAATGCCACCAGGAATTTCCATTAAAAATTCTAATAAATGTTTTCCAACTAACACTATGTTCTAAATTTATATAAACAATCTGAGCAATAAAGGTCTTGGCAGTCATTTAATGGAATTATTACAAAGGCAAATTCATATGCAGATTATTGGACAGTATTCATTTACTCATACAGAAGCATTTTGAGATTAGTTTTAGAAAAAGAGCACTTCATAGTAAACTTTTAATTTCAAGAGTTGCACAAGGTAAGAGATAAACGTTACAATAGGCCAGGTACCACGTCTGCCCTGATATACTACAACACTTCTTTATGAACACATTACAATTCAGAGAGCTAATAATAAAAAGAAGTGATGCTGAGATGATGAATTGATGCTATGCAATTAGAACTATTAGAATTCACAAGAGTCGACAGGCAATAATCAAACCCTTTTCATGCTGCCCATTGCAATTATCTTTGCACTTAAGAATCAACAAAGCACATAATGACTTGCACTCGATTAAGGAATTCATGAGAAATGGAATTTTAATTAGTGTGTAGAAAATTTGGGCCATTTAATACTTTATAGGATAACAAATTGTGAAAACTAGTTGAGAAGTTAAAGTCAGTCAGTCAACAGAGATAGATGTTTGCTGATCATGGCGAGGAATTTGGACAAGGGAAATTTCTGATAGTTCCCTTTCTCCCCTATAATTACAATTAACAAAGTGAATCTACTATTGAGAATGAGATAAGCAGTAAGCGGATGGACTGTTGACATCATGGTTGATTGATAAAACAAACATCAAATCCATTCCCAATTTTGACTTTTCCAAATCACAGTATTCCATACTATTTACATACACAAACACACACACACACACACACACACACACACAACACACACACATTCTCTCATACAAAACCCACATCAGATTCAATAAAAACCTATTAATTGCTATCTGTGTATAGCAATCAAAGAATATATCCTTAAAAGAGGTGGGATTATTAGTTTAATATGGAATTTTTTAAAGTTCAGTGAATGAAAATTATGCTTAGTCAACTTGCAATTTTTTTGTTAATTATAAAAAGCTGCTGTGTAATGGCTGTGTGTTTTTAATAATGTTTATTCATAACACACATTCTCTTTGATGCACTTGACCTTAGTCAAAAAGATTAAATTATCATAGCTTAATACATCTCATATAAAAATAATAGGCTTTGGCATTTAACACATACATTGATGGAAATTCATTTCTGTTAAAAAAATATCTTGGATATTAGGTAAAAGGTACCAGATTTATAAGTAGAAATTGTCAAATATCACTTGCAATGCAGTCAATTTAATAACACACTCTGCATGCCCAAATTACCATCTGAAAAGTTAGTCTAAAATACAAATAGTTGAGGAAATATCCACAATGATCGCTGCACTCCGTGAATAAAGGCAACGAAACAAAGACTGAAGACAATAGTGCTTTCCACTCAGTTCATAAAACAACCAGGAAAGTAAATCAATATTTATGAAAAAAAAATTATTGATTCAATCCTCAAACAAAACCAAATTGTATATAACCAATTCAGGAAGTCATTATCTGCATCTTGTTTAAAAATTTATTTACCTGAGTTTCAAAATTATTTTGAGATGTAAAATACAAATATTTAAAATGTGGAAAGTATTAGAATAAAGATCTATCCAATGTGGCATCTGACATTTCAAATTTTTATGACAATTAAAAAATTAAATATGTAATTACTATTAACTGAGAAGTTAAAAATGTCCCCACTTCAACACCAGCAAAGAAATCCATGTCAGAGATTGAAGGTTTCCACTTCTACCTTCTTTTTCATCTTTCTTCTCAGTAACAGAAACTTAATATTTAGTGGAGTTGGTTGCTGTCAGGAATAAAATATTACATTTCTAGCAGTCTTCATCAATAGATGTGGTTATGTGACTAAGTGTTGTGCAGAAACTGAAGAGCTGCAGCACGAGAATGACACTATTTAATCTTCCTCATTCCATTTTTCTTTCCCTGTGCTTACAATGAAATCACATAGCTTTATTCTCTGAACCACAAATTAGGATTATACACTGTGCTATTTTATAACTTTTTAGCATATAGAGTTTAAATAAACTGTTAAGTGTTAGCAAATGCACAAACCTAGGGTTCTTACTGACCTCCTCAGTTAATATGGTTTCACTTAGTATTATGTTACACAGGCTGTCTAAGCCACATGCCAACTTTACAAGGCAAATTGTACATTATTTTAGATTTACTTCCAGAGAGTGGCACATTTTACTTAGTCTTTCAAAAATTTAAACGTGATACAATCATGTTGGTGAATGAGACACGGTCTTTTAACAAATTCAGCAAACCCTATAGTCTGATACTAACAGTGTTTTGATCTTCTCTCACGTTCGCTCCAACAACAAAGAAAAACAAAAGGTGTTAATTGGGTGACAGGGTCAAACACTGCAAAGAAAACCAGATGGGAAAATAAGAGTATGGCAATTTGACCCAAAACAAGGTTATTGAATATATAGTAATCGAAATAGCATGTGAAGTTTCTGTTTAAATCAGTCACTTTTGAACTCACTAGTTAAAAACAAAAGAAAGGCCATCTGAATCTGTGGTACTCTTTTACTCAGTTTCTCCTTCAAAAGCAGCAGACATACGATTGAGTACACTAATGATATAGAACTGAAATTATAAAGGCCATATTTCAAAGTCTAAGATAAAGTTAAAGGCAGGTTTTTGATACAAAATAAAATTTTCTTTCATTTTTTAATGATGATTTACTCTAAAAAATGTTTTAGCATTTTGGACTTTACAACAACTACAATATTATTTGGCATTGTTACAGGCTACATTTCAAGAACTATATTTTTCTACTAGACATTCTGCTTCATTATTGAAAAATAGCTGCTTCATGGTTTTCGACATTTCTGTCCCTTAATATTAATGATGGTAATGATCAAGTGGTGACTAGACACTCAATAAGTTATAGCTGCTTCCTTTTCTGATTAAATGCTATAACAACTATTTTGGTCTTCATTTTGCAAAACAGAGAATCACAATTAAGATAATTTAACAAAAATTTAAACAGCAATGACTATCAACAAAATGAAAAGATAAGCTATGAAATAGGATAAGATATTTGCAAATGATACAGCTGATAAGGAATTAATATCCAAAATATATAAAGAACTTATACATTGCAATAAAATGAGTTAAAAAATGGGTAGAGGATTTGAATAGACATTTTTCTAAAGAAAACATACAGATGGCCAACAGGTACATGAAAATGTGCTCAACATCACTAATCATTAGGGAAATGCAAATCAAAACTACAATGAACTATCACACCTATTAAATGTCTGTATCAGATAAAGACAAAAGATAACAAATTCTGTCAAGATGTAAAGAAAATGGAACTCTTGTACACTGTTAGATTAAAAACTGATACAGCCACTATGGAAAACAGTAGAGACTCGGGAGTTCCCTGATGGTGTAGTGGCTTAAGGCTTCGGCGCTGGCGCTGTCAGCGCTGCGGCCTGGGTTCGATTCCCAGTCAGGGAGCTGCCCACATACCAAAAAGCAAAAAAAAATAAAAAAAATGTTTAAAAAAAAAAAAAGAAAACAGTAGAGACTCAAAAACTTAAAAATAGAACTAACTTATGACCCAGCAATTCCACTTCTGGGTAGATATCCAAAGGAAATTAAAACACTACGTGGAAGAGATAACTGCACCCTCATGTTAAGTGCAACATGATTTACAATAGCCAAGGCATGGAAATATATAAAAGGATTAAAATTTAATCCATTAAAAAGCTCATGTAAATCAAAAGAAAATTTTTATTTCCCCAATAGATACTTGATAAAATACTAATTACAATAATAGAACCAATTATAGCCAAGCCACATGCCAGGCACTGTACTAAATATTACACTTACATTATCACATTTAACTTACAACAATGCAATGAGGGGTTTATTATTATTATCCTAATTTTATATATGAGGAAGCCAAAACTTAAAGAGGAGGTTAAATTGCCTGGGGTCACACATTTATCTCCGCATACAGTATAGAGTAAAGCTGCATTTGTCCCGTTGGCACTATCTAAAAGGACATGGGTTATGTACAGAAAGAACGAAGTCCAGAGGACAATAAAACTTTAACAAATACTCAACCAAACCACTATTTAATGAAGTTAAAATTAAAACACCTAGTAGAAAAAGACTGAATAATATATGAAAGTGAAACCCAGTCAGGGGATCATGACACTGGCACCATCATAAGCACTGGTAGGATTACAGGCCATGCACCTTAGACATGCTCCTGGTTTCCAGCAGATTCCTACAGTTAAATTGGGAAAAAATTAATTTCCAACAACAAGAGAGTTTCATTACACAGGAGAATACTGATGATACAGTGTTTTAATGAAAAGATAACGATATTCCTCTGTACGTACTATGATCTCTAGTATATAAACATAAATAAATAGGTAGAAGAAAATACCAAATACAAAATGTTAATAATAATGATCTCTGGGCAGTGAGTTTATGACTAATTTTTATCTTTATTTTTCCTGTGCCTTCTATTGTAATAAATATATTCACTTGGAGCTGAGTTGTCTACAAAGTTTATAATTTGATAATTAATAGTAATTAATTTTGAAAACTGAAAATTTCTAAAATAATCATAGAAAAATAAATTTCAGAAAGTTGTCATTTTGGTTACTTAGGAATTTGGGAGGGTTTAAAACAACATTAACTTAGAGGAAGTGATATGTATTAAGTGTACACACACATTATAAAACTTGGTTTTAGGCCACGGATTAAATTGCCTTATGGGAAATCTTGCTCTTATGCCCTTACTGTTAATAAGGCTTGTCCCTCGCAATACAACAGAAATGTAACGTATACTTTAAATATTTCATTATCTCCTAATAGGAATACAACAATGGAATGTAATATATTTAAGACCCAAATACTGGAGTTCAAAGTTTAAAAATCCATACAATTTAAAAATTATAAGTACATAAGTTGTTTCTTTATCATAAATAATATTTATTAGCACTCTCCTGGGGTCTAATATAGAAAATCAATTTCTTCCTTTGGGTCTTATTTTCAAAACCCAAACTTGGGGCAAAAACAAAATAAACAAACAAACAAAAAATCCAAAAGACAAACTGAGAGACTTTCTTCAAAATAATTGGTCTGTATTCTCAAAGAAGATGTCAAGATTATGAGAGACAAAAAAAAAACAAAAGTGGAGGAACTGTTAGAGTCTGAAGGAAGCTAGAGGGGCATGACAGCTAAATACAAACAGTAATCCTCGATTAGACCCTGGACCAGTGATTTTTGCTTTGTTTTTCCATACTGCAAAGGAAATTAGTGGAATAATTAGTGATACTCATAAGATTTACAGATTAGATAACAGTATTTAACCACTGTTAATTCCCAATGTGAATTTCATGGTACTGTAATTGTGTAATAAAAAAAAAAAAAAACGCACACTGAAATATTTAAGGGTAAAGGGCATCAAGTCTGCAAGTTACTCTCAAATCATTCAGATATGAATAATATACAAATATTATTTATAAATGATGGAATGACTGAAATATATGTGATAAAGATAGCAGCAGCTGGGAAATTGGTACAGGGTATGCTGGAAATCTTCATACTATGTTTACAACTTTTCTATATGGTCGAAATTATTTCAAAGTAAAAAGTTAAAAATAACACCACATAAATAGGAATAAAGTGAGAGAATGCCTCAAGTTATGCATTGAGAGTCCTCAGTTACATCACTAAAAATAAACCCTCTATTATCTCACTGGGTTCTTACAAGCTTTCATGATGAACCTTTTTTTTTTTTTTTTTTCCAATTGAAGCTTAAAAAGATTCAGCACCACCATCTCATTGCTATTCAAATGGCTTTGCCTGGACCCGATACTGCTTTTCACTATAGACTGGATTGGAGATTTTTCAACTTGCTCCTTGGGACCCAGCAAGGGAGGGCTGTGAGACAGAAAAACAGAGGGGTGGCAGTGGGGTTGGGGGCTGGGAAGATAGGGGTGGGGACCAACGTACATGCTCTATTTGCACACTGACCGTTTATTGGCTGTTTATCACTGATTTCTACCATGGCTTATCAGCTTCTACTCTTATCTCTGAAGTCTGTCTAGATACAATAGCACTGTTCAGGCAGAAAGAACTGTTTGGGCAGAAACCATTATGGCTCCATCAGCTAAGTTAATTTTGCAAAGATCTGGAAGACTCTAATACATATTTCTGTGGACTCAGGAAAACTACAGAATGACAACACAGAGAGCAACGTAAAGAGAAAGAACAGAGAGGGGAGAGAGAAGATGGGAGGTAACCACACGAACAGGCAGGCCCAGCGCCCTTAACTGTCATGCACAACTGAAAACTAAATCTGCTTCTTCCGCCTCACTGGCTGTCAACCAGTCCACGTGGACAACACAAGGGATGATAGTTCTGTCCCTGTTATTAACAGAGTCTAGAATAGCTTAGCATTGTGTTTTGACACCAAAAATTCACTGTGGAGTTAGAAACCAGTTTGTTAGGAACGTTGCAAACTATAAAAATCTGAAAGGTTTTAAAATATTAATAGCACTTGAATGGTTTTCTCCCAGATGGCCACACAGCTGACTACAGTTCCATCCTAGAACCCTCTGCAGTTTATCCTCCAAATGTCCCCAATATAAAACACGTTTAATCTTTTGTTGCTGCTGTAAAACTTGATCTATTGTGGGACAACATAATTAAGTGTCAGGGCCCGGATGTATGGAGTGAGAAGCTGGCAGAATAACCCAGTATGTATGTCACTAATAATTCCGTTTATGGCTCAGTGCTAATGCGATGCCTGATTATTGGCAGGAGCCCTGGCACTGGAGGCTTCTCAGCTTTAAGCCCAGGTGTGTGGCAGTGCCAGGTGGTAGGGACAATGTGTCTCATTCTCTGCCTCTCTTGTCTAGTCCCTAAGCCCATGCAAGTCCTATACCTTCTCATTGTACAGGTCCAGTGATGCCAACCATAAAGGAACAGCAGTTTGATTTGAAAGAATTGATGTTGTTTTGTCCCTGTTTTTGTAAAAGTTATAAAAAGGTTGTTAATTCAGATAAGATTCACAGAAGAGTTCTGGGTTTTAGAGCAGTGCTGGAAGGGAAGCCCAGGAGACGATCCAGGTTGTATGTACAAGCCATGAGAGTGACCAGGAAACAGGAGGAGGTTAAGAGGAAACAGTGAAACGAGGAGACAGCTAGGAAGAGGGAGAAAGGCAGGAAGGAAAGGACTCAGGAACAGAAAGGCGGGGAAGAAACAGGAAGGGAAGGGACAGGAAGGAGAGGGAAACATTCAGGACGAAGATGGAGGAATCAGGTATGAAGAAGAGGAGGCTGCTGTATGACTTAAACCCAACGTGAATCAGGTGAGACGTCTTCTCTAGGACGGAGACATTCCTGCTTGTCCTGCAAAGTCGGCCCTGGGGGCACAGCTTCAGTTTGCACAGGGCACAACGCTGAGAAGGGCACGAGCAACGTCGTACTCCTGTTTGCTCCTTTTCTCTGTCCGCATTGGGACACGAACGACTGCCGATTGGCACAGGATCTTTCCGTTAGACGGGTGGGCTGGCTTAGGGCCTGCCAGCCTGGGACCCGCTCGTCTGTGTCAGGTGACTTTGTAGAGAGCTGCTCCAGTCCTTTATGTATTGATCATCTTCCATTTCACACATCAAAGAGCCAGCTTATTTCATGTTTGTGAGGGTTCCTGGGGTGCAGCATGGTGTTGGCTGCACCCCTGGCCCACCTGTTGACTTCGCCAGACTTCCCACCACCAACATCTGCAGGGCTCCCGGCTTCTCTGTCCCAGGACTGTCTCTGAAGCCTTGGACACACACTCAGTCTGTGTGTGCTCATCCGGGGCGAATATCCTCAGGGACACCCCTCCACCACTGGGACTTGGGAGATGGTGAATAAATATTTCGTGTTTTTTGCGGGAATAATTCTGAGGGGGGTTTCACGCAGTTGCTCTGAGAATCCCCAATGGAAGTGAGCCATTTTCAACAGCTTTCTTTCAAACTTTTCAGTCTCACTCTTTCCATTTCCTCACGTTCATTTGCTAGCATCACTGTCCAAATAAACGATCTGCACTCTGTATTAACTACAGTCTCTTGTTTTCTGTATTCTTGCTGCTCTACTCTGGCATTCGGGGTCTTGCTAACTGGGAGAGATCATCTTTCCCAAGGCTGATCAATTCTTAGGCTATAGTAAACAACCTGCGTGGAGTGTGCTTTTCACAAGTAAACCAACAAATCCAGAGTTCACACTCTGAACCACCTCCTCCACCTGGCTCTTACACTCCTGGAAGTAACATGCCTCTGTTATAATCATTCCAAAGCCAGACACCAGACACCTAGTGCTGCTACCCCAAAGACCACTAAAATCATTCAAACTAGCCAGCGGTAAACCCATTTACCCTGCCTTGCCCTGCCTTGCCCGCAGAAACCATAGTAAAAGCTCTTGCCCATACTTTCACCTTGCTCCAGCTCCTGACCAACCCTGGGGCTCCCTTGTTTGGCCCCGCATAGGAGGGTATGTCCCCTCCTTTTGGGAACTGTAAGTAACAAACTATCTTTTCAATGGCAATAAATGATTTGTTGAACTTGCATAGCTAAATAATAATAAAACCTACATTTTAAAACATTCCCAAATTCTTATCTTAGAATCTTAGGTTCTGCTTGCAGGAGAATCCAAATAAAGGATAATAATTACTTATAAATATTTGCTAAATGAATGCATGAAAAATGTTGCGATAGAGGAAACTACAGAGGAGGAAGAATAACAGCATCAAATTCAATGGTTCTTCTACAGAGAGGTCTAAAATATGAGGTGACCCCCAAGCTCATCTCCTGGGCCAGTCTATTATGTGCCTCACAGCACCCGTACTCCTTATTAACTGTTGTTTCTGTCCTTCAGATATCTGAGACAATCATGAACAGTAAGTAACTTGCAGTATAAGAACTGAGAAGAAGAAAATGAGACAGAAATTAAGAAAATCTTCTTAAAATGAAACACATATTATCCTTGTTAGGATACAGATTCCCTATTTTTATTTTTTAAACTGATGGTATATTATAGTTACATTTTAAACATATATGTGGCAAGAGGACAAAAAAAATGAAAGCCAACACAAGTTAAAGAGAAGTAAGGAAGTGGTACACATTTGAGCCTCTCTGGGAGAAAAGATCCATTTTTCATCTTAGGCCCCAGGGTATCTGTTAGTGCACTGGGAGAGGTAATTCATTAAATGAACCTAAGGTTAATGCACCTTCAAAAGAGAGCAATTTATCTCCTCTTCTTCAATAAGATCAGGCCAAGAGGTTTTGCAATTGGAAAATTTTTATCCTGCTGAGATACCCCTGTAACGATTTCAGGTCCCCTAAATTCCATCTTTCTCATTCATTATACCCACATGACTAATGTACCGGATGGGTGGGAGGAGGCTGTGCTTTCACCTCAAGGTGTGGGTACTTTTGAGTTCTTTCTTGAACACCAGGAAATATTTATATTCTGATTTATATATTAGTCCTCATATCCCAGCATGACCAAGGTGCAGCTGGGAGGTGTCAAAAGGAGGGATATACTAGTTTAAATGAATTGAAATGTACTTAGAAATGATAATGGCCTATTTGAGAATAAAAATAATAGCAGTTACAATGTTATTATAAATTCTGATGAATTAACCAAATGAAACCAGGGGAAATAAAGCCGTAGTAAAAATTTTTATACTGAATTTCCCAAATTCCAGTTTCTCCTCTATTCATTCAGCTTTTCTCTCTTTCTCTGTACATACATGCATACATACATATATATATATATACACGTATATTATACACACATACATAGTTACACACACACATGCACACACGCACACACACACACACGCACACATGCACATGCACACGCGCACACGCACACACACATGCACACACACACACGCACACATGCACACGCGCGCACACACGCACGCACACACGCGCACACGCACACACGCACATACACACACGCACACGCGCACACACACGCACGCACACATGCACACACGCACACACACACGCACACACACGCACACGCACACACACACACGCACACACACACGCACACACACGCACACACACACATTCTGCCTCCTGACTGATTCTGGTGCTTCCTCATGTGGTCCTTTGTGTGCATACATGATGTGCATGTGTGTGTGTGTGTGTGTGTGCGTGTGTGTGTGTGTACCTACACACACAGAAAACAAAGTTCCTGCCACTGAGAACTAACTGTCTGACAGGGGAGAACAGATAGGTATGAAAGAATTACAATAAAATATGATCAGTTTTGTATAAGAGTAAATACTACACAAAAACCTGTGAAGAACTGGAGAGCAGGACACGGAGAACAAGCAATTAGCTGTCTTGCCTTAAATCTTTTCTTTCCCCGGGGGGGAGTGCGAACACAGTCCCCCACTACCACAAATCATGCAGTCGAGGTTCCCACATTTGGGGAAAGCGCAGGGGTCAGCAGATCCAAAGAGCCATGGATAGGCCTCGCCCTGGGAAAACCACCCTCGTGATCATGGTGTCTCCCCTGCCAGGTAAGTATTGTCTTGCCTTAAATCTTGAATTGGAGGCAAGTTAAAAATGCAGTCCAGAGGGATAGGCTGGCATTTCACAACTCTGAGTGTCCCTTAGAATCTCTTATGGGGCTTTAAAGAAATGACAGTGCTTGGATCCTGCCTCTCGTGCCTTAGATCCAACCGGCCGAGGGTGGGCCCCAGTCATTTGGACTTGCTCTCTGTTCTGTTTTATCAGCACCCAGAGCAGTGCCTGGCACACAGGGCGCTCACCACACATTTGCTGACTATACACCTCCTTCCCTCAGTATTGGAAGAAAGAACTAGTTAGAGGGCAGGAAGCTACTTCTAGTTGTCCACACTTCCAAGAGGTCCGGGTTATGTGTTTGTGGCTACAAAGTAAAGCCCAGGCTCCCTGGCTAAGACAGTGGTACCACACTGTCACCACATGGAAAAGACCTGAGGACTTCTGATGGGGATGGCCTCTGCTGTTGGTAACGCAGTGAACCCAAAGACTGCCACTGTTGTCACAGAACAGAAGAGTGACTAATTTTTCCCGAAGTCAGATGTTATGTGCAACATATTTTAAAAGAATACACACATTTGCATACGTGCACATGTGTGCACCCACACCGCTTTTTCTATCAGTCACTAAGGGGGTAGGTTATGTTGTGATACCTCAAATCTCACAGGCTTAATAAGACAAAAGTGTATTTTTCTCTTATGCTACAAACAAGCTAAAAGGCTTGTTTACCATAGTTACTCAGGGACCCAGGTGGATGGAGGCTCCAAGTTAGTGAGGGTGTTTCATTCTCACCCTATCAAGGAAAAGGGGATGTACGTGGTGAATCACACATTCGCTCCTAACATTCCACACAAAAGAACACTTTATCCCTTTTGCTCACATTCAATTGGCCAAATCAAGCTGTGTGACCAGGCTGAAGCTTAAAGAGGGCAGGAAAGTATAATTATCGAATGGCTAAAAGGTGGGAAGCTAGAAATATTTGATAACTAGCAGTGATGACTATGATATTTATCAGTAAACAACACTGAAATTCAATTCCATTCACAGTTTATGTAACTTCAGCTAAATTCTAGTTTACTGCACAAGGCTAAATAGCTCTAAAGTGAGAGGAAGTAAGTTCTTGCTATTTAAGGGGAAGAAAAATTTGCAAGTTGCCAAACTGGTTTGCTATGTGAACTTCAAGGTCAGAAAACCCATTCCCTTAGTAACGGTGTCTATAAATAAGGTCATTGTCATAGATGACAGTTCACTTAAAGAATCACATACCAACCACAGAGAGTTTTCATCAGCTGAGTCTCACAGAGTAATAAATGTTTTGCAACGCACTCGAGGCATCATCTTACGACCTGACCTTACCAAGAGAAAAGACCATCTTCAAAAAGTGTGAAGAGAAGAATACAGGCTTCACACCAAGTGAGCAGTGCTACACGCAAAAACTAGCCTGGCTTCATTGGAAACTGCCAACACCATGAACAAGGGCTTTTTCCAGATACTAAAAGTTAAACCCCACCAAAATCAGTTAACCAGGTTAATGTACTAACCACACTATGTGAGTCTATATAAGGGTTTGAACACACATGCCTTTATGGATATTTGATATTATTATTTCAGCACGAAGTGGATGCTTTCTATGTGGGTCTGCTATTTCTTCCAACACTGACTTCTTTTCAGCATGGGGGTGGGTGGAATAAGCTTTGACACAGACTTCCTTTGCTGGTTTAACTATATGTTCATTTAACTATATGCTCATTTAACTATATGTGTAGGAAGCAAAGGGTCAGTTGTGCTTTCTCAAGCATAAGCCAACTTAGAAAGCTGAGGTCAGCCCAGATTGGGATAGCTTATATAAGGAAGTGAAGACTATGCAAAAGAGGTGTCCAAATACCCAATCATAACCTGCATTTTACCACTGAGTGTTCTTTCCCTAGACTGATATTCTGAGTTTCATAAAAGTCCCACCATTAAGATTCTGAAAGCATCTATTATATTTATAGTGGAGGGGTAAATTGGTTAAGAGTCCAGCATAATTAAAAATATTAGATGAACCAGAAGGAAAGGAAATAATTCTTTCAATCTCTCTTGTGATACAATAACAACAACAAAAAAACAACCAAACATTGAACAATCAATTTATGAGAACGCAGAACAAACTGCTTATTTGTGGATAATTATGAGACAAATGAACGACTAGCAGGCTGATTATGCTAAATCCTTAAAGAAGAAATGTAATTAATGATGATGATAAAAAGGCTAAGTATTTTCAATAATGATCACAACATGTCTGCCTCCGGAGGTGTCAGTTTTTAATGGTCTTTTTCAGAAACGTCACTTGGCTGTCCAAGTAAAACCTGCTGGTTATCACTGTGAGGCATGTCAGAGTCCACGGAAATGGTGCCACATAACAGGTTGTAGGCGTGGGGGGAGAGTAGAATTTTCTCATTGTCTCATAGCCCTAAAGGGTGGGCATGCGCACATGCTTGCTTTCCTCTTGGCCAAACTGTAGTTGATCCATCCTAGATCTATCAGCCAAAGGTTTATCTAAAACTTTTAAAAAGTAATTTATACTGTAAGTCTATTCTACTTTTTTTGTGGGTTTCAGTGCTTTGTGACTTTAAGCCTTTGGTACAAAGCATGTTTTAATCTGCTTGATTACAAGCGTCATAGGATTTACAGCTGGAAAAGCTTTGATGTCGTAACAGAGAGGCAGTGTGATTTGCCTGAAGCCACACAGAGCAGGATTAGAAAACCAGTCCACTGGACTCCAAAGCAGCCTCCTAACACTAGCTCATGTGTCAGTTAGGTCTATGGCAGGGAGGGCCTCAACGTTTACTCACACACAGGCTCCTCTGGTAGTCTGGGCACGCTATAGACCCTTCTCATAATATTTCCAACTGAATGAAATAAAATACATAGGATTACAAAGGAAATTAATTATATTAAAATACACTTCTCAAGAAATATAGATTTTTAAGAATTTTTGTATAATGCATCATTATTAGCACATAAAATCTAGTTGAAGTTCTAACATCTAAGATAATTTTGAAGGAGGGATAACTAGAAATGAGGTTTTTGAGATATCTGCAACAAATGAAATGTGATGTGAAAATATCTGCCATTTCAATAGTGGCCAAGTTTAAAGTTAGTGAACAGTAAAGATGCCATTTCTATTCCACTTCAGAGATAACTGATTTCTAGTCTCAGACCCTAGACATTTCAGATCAACAACCCCTGACAGCTCATTCACATATGTACCATTATATGAGAAGTGGACATACCACCATCAACAAAGCAGATTCTTGGTTAACCAGCACCCATGAGATTGGTGGATGCCAGATAAATGTAAGGAGACTCTCTGTTAACAAAAACTCAAGCAACCGGCAAAAATCTCAGCAACCAGCTTTTTGCCAGTTGCTTGAGTTCTGGTTAACGGAATGTCTGCTGTACTTTATTTGGCATCTATCACCTGCCTAGCTCTGTACTAAGTCCAGAAGAAATACAGTGTATGGTTCCTTCTGCGTGAAGGTTAGAATATAATAATTAGGAAGATAATATCCACATATGCTGAGATTTTAAAATATTCAGTACAAGAGGAAAGCAGAGTTCGGATCCCTGGAGAGCGAGGCTGTCTAGAATCTGGTGCTAATTGAATGGTAAATGCATAATTGCAGATGGATAAATTGTGGGCATCAGTCTGTGTTTGCTGACTGCCTAATACAGCAACTGTAGTGGGGGAGGGAAAGAACAGAGGGCCCGAGTAACTTGCAAATTCAGGTAGGGACTCACACACATGAAACAGCCCCTGAAAATAATGTGAAGCAATATATCACCAAGGTAGAGACTAAATAGACAAAATTTCAGGGGGCTCTAGGAAAAAAAAGTTGCTTTCCCTCCATGCTCAGCACAAAGGGAGGTCCCTAGGCAAAGACTCCATTGTTCCTGGTTTATGTTGACTTTCCATCCATCTGAAAAAACACACATATACCTTAGTCTTCTGCTGATGTGAATGGTTCTAAATTTCATTCCTAGGCTGGCAAACAAGGAGTCATTTCTTATATGAGTGAGTGATATATGATACCACATTCCTGAAGTTTTTTCTCCCCTTAATTTCCAACAGAAGTTTTGAATAGCCACTTTGAAACTTAATGATAAATGGTGGAAACTCATTTCCTTCTGGTATTGGTGTTAGAACAAGACTCATTTAGCAAACAACAGATTGCCAATTCTGAGCTAAACGTGAGAATGGCATCTGGTCCACAGTTTAGAAGCTGAGATTTCTTTTGCCTCTACTGAATACATTCAATAATAAAAGGGAAAGAGGGCCTAGGTAATTTCAACATCATTATCAGGACATCAAAATTATCACATTTATAAATAAATTATATAGTAAATTAATAATAGATAGTAGGTATTTGAAACTGACTTCCTTTAAACAATTCCTAAGCTAATAATGACTATACTAGCCAAGAATATGACATAATTGCCTTGAAACCTAATCTGATCCATTTTAGCTCTGATAAATGATACAGCATGTTGCTTAAATGAAATCAACACTAGTTACACAGTCAGGAAATTGTAATTTAAGGCTAAATGTTGTGAATTCTTTGAAGATAACCTATTTGGGCATCGTTATAGAATGGAACACCATAGAAATTTTGGGAAAACAGAAAAAATTCAGAAGAATATTACCATATACCAAAAACTTCATTAAACTTTTAAAAGCCAATGAACACTAACTTTTTCTCCTCAAATCAGGAGTCTACGTTTATACCCTTCCTACTAGAAGCTCGGGCAATCATCAGTTTGACAAATGTTTATGGGCGCCCTGTAAACGCTAGGTAGTAGGGAGGATAAAAAGATGAATAAGGCATAATCTATCTCCTCAAGAATCTTGTAGACAGCAACAAGATAAGACCAAGCATCAAGTTCCACATGGTAAAAGAGCACTGCTTCAACTCTGCCCCCACTGTATTTAGTCCATTAAAGCCACCATCTTATTACAATTCACTTGTTTAGATGTTTGTCTTCGTAATGAAGCATCAGTTCCTGAAAGATAAGGCTAGCATTGCGTCTCTAGTGTCTCCAGTGTTTACTGTATGACTGGCCGGTACATGCTAAGCATATATTATTAATTGAGTGGATGGGCAAGCTTGTTTCTAATTGGTATTATCAGGGAGTATTCGTGGACTAGTTAGTTTTTTTTTAAACTGGTCCTTGAAAACTGGTATGCTATTTTCCTCCTGGGAAATTTTGCAGGGCTGTCCTCATCCGGGTGGGATCAGGTGACTGAGCTCTGGCCAATGTGCATGAAAGCTCTGAAGACCACTTTCAGGTCTGGCCATGAGACACCCTGCTTGATTTTCCACCTTCTCTCTTCCATCTGTATATTTGGAAGTAGAGGACTTGACATGGTAGAATCACATTTTGGAAGAAACCTAAATCCCTGAGAGTCACGCAACTAGAAACAGGCACATCCATTTTTAATGAATGAGAAAAAAAAAAACCTTTGTTGCATTAAGTCACTGAGATTCTGGGGTTGTTTGTTACAGTAGCTAACCTATTCTGAGTAAATACAGCTGGGGACAAGAATGATAGTAGAAATGGGGCGGGGGGCTTGGTGAAGAAGGTCATTCCTTTTGGAGAAAATCGTGTGTTGGATCCACAATTCATGCAGAAGGAAACCTAGAGTTAGAACGCAATAAGATCAAGGTAGCAAGCTCATGGGCCAGAGCTGATCCTTACATTGTTTTGTTTGGCTCAGGTAGTGGTTGGTCCACACAGTGTCATAAAAAGTTGAATTTGTTGTTGCCAATGATTTTTTAAAAATTGTAGAATTCTACATGAAAATGTAGAATTACTACGCTTCCCAGTGAAAAAATCTCCAAATTCACTAATTTTATTGTTTGTTTGTTTGTTTGTTTGTTTTCCTTTTACTTACCACTTTTGTGCATTCTAAAGTCCTGGGATCTGGCCACCCTACAATGTGGTCTAATAAAGTCAAGAAATGCAACAAAGCACCTTTATAGATAGTGGTGGGAATGAGGATGGGAGGTGTCATGAGAATGGGAAATAGTCATGATTTCTTAACAAAATAAATCAAGTGAAGCTTCCAATTGAGAAAAATAATGCATTAACCGTGCAGCCCATGATGATATTTTAATTTGTACCTGTTCCTGTGTGTACCTGTCTGCATGTGTTTACTAGAAGTCACACCAGTGAAAATATAGGTATGCTTAAGATGTAGCCTTATAGTTGACATTTCCTAAATATAGCAAAGATTTCTATCACCCCCATGTCTGTTTCTGAGTGAATAAATGAATGTTGTATGAATGAATTAACTTTATAAAAGTATCAACCATACTATACAATGCTAGCTGTCTCTAGTGTTTCCCAAAACAAAACAAACCAGGAAATCTCCTAAAATATTGATGGAAAGAGATGCCTAGGAGAACACACCTGCATGCCTCTAAGTTATAAGTAAGGCTACTTTGTTCTGAGTGCCAGGAAAGATAAATTTCTGTGCTCAGTGATATAAATTATTCTCCCCTCATTATGGCCTAATGAGCCAAGATTAGGAAAACCTGGATTCAGGATCTTCCACTCCAAAAAATCAATTAGGTTCTTATGATGTTGCTTAGCTGGTTTCCTGGCCCATATTTTTACACATCCTCCCACCACATCTATACACAGCTATGGTGCATTTGTGACCAGATTTTAAATGTAAGATACAATTCCACAGTTGCTTACGCTGAAAATTAGAGCACTGCATGTACTGATAGCTTCATCACTCCAACCGACCCATTTTATTCCCCACCCTTGGTTCTCCTACCTCCCACTAAATGAATTTTTAGTTTTGTTACTATGAGAATAAAGCATAGAAAAACAGGGATATCTAAAGCAAAACAAAGAAGATGTGATAAAATTAGATGCAATATTTTGTTTAGCCTACTTCATTTTAAGGTATGTTCTTCTGTTATTCTACAAATCTGGCTTCTGGTTTTCATTCTATTCGATTCTATGGCACAAGAGATGTGAAGGGCTCCTTTTTCCAAGTTCTTTTTTCAAAGTGATGAATTGACTCTCAAGAAAAGGGGATTTATTTTAAGCAGAGTATTCACTGAATTTAGGAAATCACAACTTTAAGGGAGGCAAATAATCTTCTCCAAAGACACAATTAACTGCAAAAGCAGAGGCCTATTATTTCCAAGAGGAAGAATATTTATTTCATCCCCATTATTGTGCTATTCTGATACCACGATAAAAGCAAAGCCACAGGATGAATATGCTGAGATATATAAAAATATAAGGTAACGACAATAGAAAGGAAATGCTTTATAGACCTTTGAATGCAAAAATTTACAACACCAAAAAGCATTTCTAGAAAGTACTAAAATAAGGAATGCCATCCATAGTAATCTAAACATGCTGTTTAAAAATGACAACATAAGAGATCCAAGATGGTGGAGCAGATAAGCACTGTGCCTGCTTCATTCCGTGAACACTTTAAAATTACACCAAAATAAAACAACCAACTTGGAAAACCATCTAAAGTCTAGCTGAAGTTTTCTAACTGAGGACACAAATAAGAAGCCATGCTGAGGCTAGTAAGAGGGGTGGAGACACAAAACAACCAGGTGACCCCAAACCACGTGTAGCGGTAGAGAATCAGGAGGGATATCTCAGTTGCAGTGTTTCCCCCAGTGAAGTGAGGGGCCTCAGCTCCACACCAGGGTCCCAGCTCAGAATCCTGGCACGAGGAAGAGGAGCCCCCGTGACATCTGGCTGTGAAAAACAATGGGGACTCCAATCATCTGCTTGAGACAGATGGCTGCAGGAAACCCAGACATCCTCTTGAAGCACCTGCACACAGACTCAGTCATTCACAGGGCACTCACCCTTGGCTCCAGCAGACGGACGGTCACTCAGGGCCCAGACTGAGGTGTGTGTCTTTTAGGGCGAGGGCTGGAGGACAGTCGCCACTTTTCCTGAGTTGGAGCCTCCTTGCTGCAGCTGGCAGGCAAGATCCATCTTTCCTGTGTCGTGCCCACCCCCACACGGCCAAATCTGAATCTGACTGATCTGGTGAGCTCTGCTCTCTCTTTACATCGTCCAGTAATATCAAAACCCAAGACAGCCCAGACGTTGTCTAGTAAGAGTGATTTGGCAGTTTGGAGCAATCACTAGTGATCATCACTTGGAGCAGACTAGAATTCATAGGTAGAAGGGTAAACAAGCACTAAAGGGTCCCCATCCTCTGCACATCCTGTGGACGGGTGGGCTTGAGCCTGGCACAGCTGGGTATACTGTAGGCTGTTCTGGGAGAGGAGCAACACCCCTTTTCATGAAACAAGATGAGAGCAGTTTTGTAAGCAGGATCAAAACAGTTTGGAACTGGGTGCAAAATAGTCTGGGAGTTCCAGCTTCTAACGTCTGGCAATTTGTGAATGCTGGGTTTGGGTGCAGACCTTCCTCCTGGAAGGGAGTGCACTGGTTTCAGGTAGTTTGTTACTAGGCAACCCAGGGAATTTACTAGACAATTTGGCCTATTTCTGCACAGGTAGAGTTGTTTTATATTGTCAGTTAAAAAAAACATTAAAGTACCATAAGCATGCAGTAAAGTGCATAAATTTTAAGTGCACAGTTTGATAAGTTTCCATAAATGTTTACACTGAGATAACCACCACACTAATCAAGAAGAGTATAAAATAGAAGACAATTAGGAAGCATTGAGGAGGATTGGGGCAAGATGGAGGCAGATATGGTGTGACTAGCTGACCAAATATTACCTGTGCAGTGAATTCCCAGATTGCATCCCTTATTTTCTTTTATTCTCCTGCTCAACTTGCCCCTACCCAGCAGGTTACTGGGCCTTCTGGGTCGTAGTCACTACACTACAAGGCATGGGAAGTTGTGGAAAATCAGACTTACACAGACTTTCAATATCCAATGTTGCAATGCCAGGGAATTTTCTAGCAAATCAGGAGTCATTTTTCACTTTTTATTCTGCTGTATACCTTTTCCTTTCTGAACCTGCCCCTCCCCAACTGTTATGGTTGGATAACATGTGGCCGGTCTTGCTTACTCTGTCATGGGCGAGGTGCAGGACACAAGATGTCTCCACCTAGACTCAGAAATTGTGCAGGGACACAAGCAGAGCCAGCAGAGCTCATTTTCAGGGTTGATATGGATGCCAGAAGAAAGCAGGCATCTTCTTCCTGCTGAGATCTCAAGCCCTCGAATAGCAACTTAGAGTAGGGGCTATAAGCTTGGATGCTAAAGCCAAACTGGCTGGTCAAATCCAGTTCTATACCTTATGATTTGTGATTTTGGGCAAATGACATAATCTCATAGAATGGTAGTGAGAATTAAAAAAGATAATGCTTATAAAAAATGTAGAAGAATGCCAAGGACATGGAAATCCTTAGAGATGGTCGCCATTAGCAAGGTGAATTTAGACAGGATTGATGAAGGCATCTTTGCTGCCTGGTGAGCAGCACCTGCTTGAGACGGTCCCCAGAAAAGAGCACAACTTCAAGAAAAGGAAGGGGACCCAATGATATCATTCAGTGCCTGGATGCAGCCTCGCCTGACGTCACAATCACTGAGTGGACAAGTTACTTGAGGAAATACATTCACGTCACATTTTTCTTACTCTAGATGGAATTACGTTTCTAGATTCACAATGGAATGAGTTCTGACTCCAAAGAAAAATGTCAACCAAAGCTTCCTGCTCTCACTTGCAGTTCACTGGAGAAAAAGTACATGTGGAATTGTATGCCTGAAACCTATGTAATTCTTGCTAACAGATGTCACCCCAAAAAGTCTATCAATAAAAATGAATTAAAAAAAAAAGAAAGAAAAACTACATGCCTACGTGTCTCATTATTCCATGATACGCTGGGCTACTAGGGTAAGCAGAAACCCCAATTCTATCTTTAGTTTCTATATTCTTAAATAATATCCATGACTTTCATTTATTCTACTATAGCTTTCATTTTTATTTTCTTTGTTAATAGTAGCTGAGTTGAAGAAGTGGGACCAAGCAAGAGGGGAAAAAAATGTTAGCTTGTGCTGTTTGTTCTGTTAATTCTGCCTTTCTAGGACACGGAAATAAAATGCAGAGGTGGATTTATTTATTTATGCACCAGCAAATGTCACCTTCATTAGTGAAGCCCTCCACATACAGCAAGGCAGATGCCTATGAAGATGGAAAAATGCCGAGTTCAGTCTCAATTTCCTGTCAGGATACGATCTAAAATAAATTTAGATTCAATGGGGATAAATGAGTCAAAGACAAGTTTTCAGCAGCACCTCTAACATGCATTACCACAAACTGGCAGATTTGTATTTTTCAATTTGGTAAGTCAGGAAACAGAAGTTAAAACAAATGCATACACACTGACAAGCTTTACCTTCCCACTTCCACTTCACCCCCAAAAAGCAGAGAGTCAAGAAATCTGCTTGAATCAGTATGGATTCAACCTTCTAAAACAATCCAGTATCTCCCTAAAATTAAAAGGGTATATAAAAAAAAGTCAAAAGTCCCACCACAAGTATAAATAATGGTAATATCTCTTTGCCTGAATTTTCTGTTTAAAATTTCTGTGATTTCATCCCCCAAATGACAGATTCATTTCCAATAGCTAAGTCTATGTGACTAACTTTGTTTTCTAGCATTTAGCTATTAAACATTATAAGTAACATAATTACACAAGAAGCCCTCATATTCACTTAAAAAATTTCTAATGAGTGCCTTTTATGCCTATATGTTGTACTTTTAAAAAAATCTATGTTGTAGTCTCATAATGAAAAATTCTTCTAAATTATAAAGGTTATAAGTAATATTTGTGACAAATAGAAGAAAGCAAAAGAGATACGAATAAACCATATATTTAAGGATTTTGTATTGTGTAAAATGAGACTTTGCTCTCAAGTGTCACACAGATAAAATGTTTTCATTTTATATAATAATCAACATAGTCCAAAATTACACCATTTAAATTCAGAGTGAGAATCAGGAAAACTATGACTTAAAAGATGTAGGTGTATATGTTGTTTTACCAATGAAGTAATTTTCAGTGATAAATTATGTTGCATTCAGTGGTAGACTTATAAAATAAGCTTCTCTTACTGATTAGAAGCTTAGAGAATACAGACATTTTTAAATCAAGGGACAAAACAATTTTATTCCAAAGTTTATGCTTCAAGGGACATGTAGGTAAGAAAGATAAAGTCAATTAGGCAACATTTCATTGAATACTATTAACCGGTACCTTAAGTTTATGAGAGGAAAAAAATAGAGTAATACTCAGATTATGTTAGAAATCCTTATGAGTATTTCAATTAAAAATAGGCAAATATGATATCATCAAGCTAAAAATTTGTCCTGCATGACTGAAGCTGAGGCCAATGGCACTGACTGTATTTATACCCAATTATCAAGCTATGACCCTTGACTTCCCTTTAATGCCATCTGCCAAAAAACTTGAATTAAAACACAACTTGAAATTCAGCCAGTTTCCAGAACACTCCTTAATGGAATGAATTCTCTGTGCTGTATGGGGCGAGAGTAATGTGATGAAGTCCTTTGCATTGGCATTCAGAGATTGAGGCCTTATTCTCTACAATAAGACATCCTCTGGACCTGCCAAAGTGAGCAAGGAAACAACCCAATTAGAAGCAGACCAAAAAAAAATCCTTTCACTTTGATCTTACAGTGAATATTCTTCATTGGGCTGAAATAGAGAACGATGTTTGGACAGCTTCTCTTCACATAGGTCTGTTAAGCAAACACGTGCTGAGTAAGTTCTTACTTTTTCATTTAAGGAAAATCCAAAAGGAATATATCCAAGGAACCATAATCTAAACTTGCGACAGACTATTTGAAATAAATGCACTAAATGAATAATAAGTGTAATAAATTTAATTTGTAGGGGCAGAGTTGGTTTCTTGGAATCTAGGATTAACCCAATGTTCACAGATCATTGTTGAAAATTTGCAAATTTTTAAAGTCAAAAAGTAAAATTAAGAAGATACACACACACACACACACACACACACACACGATTCTTCAGTTTATATATGCACATATATTTTTAAAAATCAGATTTTAAAGTTCCTGTTCATTTTGAATGATTTTCATATCACTGAAATATTGAGGCAAACTTATTCATAACATGCATGAAATATGTCAAGTATTTTCTTTTATGAATTAGTAAAATACTGATAAATTGTCTTTAAATATATGCATTGCAGTGCTTCCCCAGTTAATTGTAATTAGCATTTTGGTAATGGTGACATTGGCAGATTGATAATAAATTGCCTCCAATTATAATTTGTCCCTAAGTGGTCATTGTTCTGCTCCTTTTCAAGAGAAGCAAGCACTATGTCAACGTTTACCTGTTTTGTAAAGGTGAGCAGAATCTCTCCCATACTTACATCTCAGTATCCGCTCCCCAATTTGCTTTGCCCTGTTCCCATATTTTTTAACTTCTTTGAGTAGCTCATGTAAGACTTTATTATTTTCTACAGCAGTCCTTGAATAAGGCTATGGGGTTTATAAGTTTTGTATTTTGCCTCTTCCTTGACTGTTGTCCTCATCTGAAGATCCCTGATAACTATAACAATATCTGTCTTATAGAAGCTTTGTGGTATCTTATAAATGGTTTCCTGCCTCCCACAATTGATCTTTAAAAAAAAAGTTAAGTATTTCAGCTTAGCTATTTTAGGAAACACATTTTTAATTCAAATAGCCTTACTAAGAATTTTTCTTTCTGAAAAGCTTTAAAATCTGACTGTATTCACTCATTTAGTTCTTATTCATTCAGTCATTCAAGAAGCATTTAAGAATATCTTCCATGTATGTACCAGGGGCTATGCTAGCTGCTGGAGACACATGGAATGAAGAAACAGGACCTAGTCCTGAGGGAGCTTACAGTACAGGGTGTGAGATAAGCAAGTCACAGAAAATAATAATTATAAATAAATATGAGGGCTGCCTGGAAAGTATCCATCCATGGAATATGAAGCATAAGAGGCATTTATGGCTGAATTTTTTCTGGACAGCCCTCGTCCATAGTATTAAATTGTAGTAATGTCATGAGAGAGGGCATGAAAAGATGCAGTGAGGAGAATTGTGGGGTAGAAGGAGGAACACATATTTTATTAAGGTTGTTTTGAAGAAAGTTACTCTGGAGAGGTGACTTTCAGCTGAGACCTGAAGTGGGAGTTAGTAAGGTGGGGGTGGGGTGGAGAGAGAGAGAACGAAAAAGAAAAAGTTGGAGAAGGTAGGATTGGGGCTTCTTCAGGACAGAAAGAAATTGTGGAAGTCCCAGTGGTACACAGAGCTTACTGAATCTTAAGAGAAAATCAGAATGACTAGAGGGAGTGCCGAAAGGAAAGTGTGGAGAAAGAAAGACGAAGGAAGATGAAAGGAGACTAACCAAGGGGAAGAGATAGAGGAAGAAAGATGGGAGGGAGAGATGAAGAGGGGAAGAATGAAAGGTAGCTAGAGGAAGGGAGATGGGAGAGTGATGGAGAAAGCATTTGAAGAGATGAGGATAAAGACAGTGGCCAGAGCCGAGATGCTGCCCCTAAAAAGAACCGCAGACCCAAGTGGGGTTAGGGAAACATGTTTGAGATCCCCCTCCGTCCCAGATCCCCAGAGGCTTTCCATGACTCTCTTCCCCTCCCTGGCTCCCACCTCAGTCTCCTGCTTGGACTCTACCTTAACAGCTCTCGCATCTTCAATGTCTCAGATGATAACTACAGCCCTGCTTTACTGAGGGCCGGTGAGGGATTCAGCTCAGTGTTAGTCCTGGGAGACCAGATGTTTTATCGTATCTGCATCAGCTTCCATCTGCGGAACTGAAAAGCCCCTTTGCTAACTCTTAAATGTTTACCTGTGAAAAATAAAAAAAAAAAAAATCGCCTTTTGGAGCTTGTCCTGTGTCAACATGGCTACGCTGGGATTGTCTTTCCCAGAATCCTCTTCTCTGTATGGTTCCTGCCTGAGCTGGCCAGAAGAGGAATCTGTGAGAGCTTTGAAGGTGAACTGATGAGGTGGCCACTGCCTTCTTCAGGCTGTCTGGTCATGGCTAGAGGCAGGGAGAAACCAGCATGCCTTTGCTCTCCCTGCTCCATGGCCAGCTCTTTTTCCAGACCACAGCCCTGCTGAATGACAGGTCCCCAAAGCCCACCACCAGGGACAGATGCACCAACTCTCTGCAATTTCTGTCCAGAAGATGGTACTACCTGACTTGTCATGGTAAGCTCCAATTTGCCCACCAGCTCCAGAGTTTTGGAGGCTGAGCAATGACTTTTCTCTGATCTTTCTATGCTACCTTCTGATTTCTACTTCTCCCGCTTCGCCAACTATAGTTGACTTCTTAGGCCGCTGATAAATTCTCACTGTGTAATACTCATGATATTGTGCTACTCTGGTTGAACTTGCAATAATATATGCACATGCTCTATTATATCTAAGAAAGGAAAGTCATCTTTAAGAATTTATGTACATGAAAAACGGACTAGATTACAAGTTAGTAAGCAAACGTGAAGACTAGTTAGAATTTTAGATAAATTACAAAAATAAATCTTAACTGTAATTCTGGTATATCAACAGCTTTTAATTACCACCTGATTTATAAAGCAATGTAGCTGCATTCCACGTGTTTCTTTCTTTGGGCAGGGAAAGTATAAAACTAAGAGACAGGTAGACTGACCTTAACCCCAGTATTTCTGCAAAGAATATTATGATGTTGATGGGTTTAAGTAACCTAATCAAAAATACAGGGAAAGTAAAGCCAACAGAGAAGAAATAAGAAAGTCACTAATAAATAACAACTTTCATTGGCACATTCATGCTCTTGGTTAAGGAGCCAGAATTCTTTCTAAGAAAAATGCCCACATCTGATAAAAAAAAAAAAAAAGCTTTCAGGTATTTTGTGTCTATTGTAAATGATGCATCTTCTAATTTTTCTAACCGTGTGAGTGAGAAGACAGATTTTCTTTAATATGACATTCAGCAAAAACTACATCAGCAGTCACTCCATAAAGACAACTTTTCCCCCCTTAGACGAAATTAGAGTTTTCTTGCTTAAATCCCCCTGAAGTGGGCCACATTGTAACACCTTCAATTCTTTGCAAATTTAATATCTTGGACTCTTACTGTGGCTGGTACTTCCCTCGAGAAAAATATTGACCCCTCCGTAAAGAACATGAATGTATATCAATGAATTTCTGCACCTCTAGGGAGCAGAAAAAAATTTAACTTTCAGTTTATTGGAAAGTTCTTCATTTATTTTCTTTTGAGTAACTCAAGAACTGGTCCCCCATTTCCTTCCCTCTCCATCCATGTAATTTTATGCCAAAGACTTTTTTTTGTAAAGAAGTTGGGGAAACAGACATACGAGAATTATACATTCTTAGCATAAAACACAAGATACTTTTGTTCTTCCTTCCTGAGTTTTCTTTTTAATTGCAGTGAAATATGCCTACCATAAAATTGACCATTTTAAGTTTACATTTAGTGGCACTAAGTACATTCACATTATTGTGCAGTAATCACCACTATCCATCTCTAGAACTTTATATTCCCAAACCGAAACTCCAACTCATAAACAGTAACTCCCCATTCTCCCCTCCCCACAGCCACTGGTAACCACTATTCTACCTGCTGTCTCCATGAATTTGATTATTCTAGGTACCCCATATAAGTAGAATCATAAAATATATACCTTTATATGTCTGGCTTATTTTATTAGGCATCATGTCTTCCAGGTTCATCCATATTGTAGCATGTATTAGAATTACATTCTGTTTATGATTGAATAAATTGCATCATATGTATTAATACGTAACAAACTTTGTTTATCCATGAATGTGTTGATGGATAGTTGGGTTGTTTACAACTTTGACTACTGTGAATCATGCTGCTGTGAATATTGGTGTACAAGTATCTGTCCAAATCCCTGTTTTGAATTCCATCTTCCTGAGTTTTTAAATCATGGAAATAATATATGTACACACACACACACACACACACACACACACACACACACACACAGAGGCCTGTAGTTGACTGTGTTGGCAAACTTTCAGCAACACGGGAAGTTTGTCTCTCCCAGGCACAATCATGGGAATGAGGGCAGAATCATAGAACACCCTCTGTTTATACATATTGAAGCCAGGAGGCCAAAGAAGGGAAGTGCCTTGTCCAAGGTCACAGCCAGTCAGTGCCATCTCCAGGATCGAACTGCCAGAGTCTGTTGATCGCTGGCCCAGCGATGGGTCCACCCCAGGGTGCTGATTTAGAATGTTGTCGTGCAGACCCTGCAGACTTTTCTCAAGGCACTTGGCTGCCAGCATAATTACCACCCCTAGGGACCCCATGCTCATGCTGGCTTCTGTAAGAATTAGGGATTTTTAATACTGGCTTACCTAGTCATGATACTTATCACATGTTTATTTAGTGAAACAGAGTTTTGTTACATTGCTGAGAAAGATGTAGGGCTAGGAAAAATACCTTCTATATTTTACAGCTAATTGTACGTTTTCAACATATATTTTGCCAGGGTCCATCCACTTTTCCAAACATTGTGGTCTCTACAAAGATAAAGGTGTCCTGCTTCTCAGGAAGGTTACAGTCTAGTATTTGTGATGTGAACTTCTTTTTCTGTTATATTCCTGGTCCTTCAACATCTCTGCTGATGGTTAAAAGAATACCAGTTTCCTAGAATTGGCTTCTTCTTTTTTTTTTTTTTTTTTTTTTTTTTTTTTTTTTTTTTTTTTTTTTTTTTTTTTTTTTTTTTTTTTTTTTTTTTTTTTTTTTTTTTTTTTTTTTTTTTTTTTTTTTTTTTTTTTTTTTTTTTTTTT
>PVJL010009121.1:0-59939 GCA_004026885.1 Lyroderma lyra | reverse complement strand
CTTATTCTTTTTATGTAGTATTGCTTTGGCAATTCGAGGTCTTTTATGGTTCCATATAAATCTAATAATTCTTTTATCTATTTCACGAAAGTATGATTGTGGGATTTTGATGGGTATTGCATTAAATCTGTAGATTGCTTTGGGCAGAATGGCCATTTTAACAATGTTAAGTCTTCCTATCCATGAACAGGGGATATTTCTTTTCCCTTTGAAGGAAACTAGGAATAACATCCAAATAAGTGAGTGCATGGGAATAGTAATGTCCAGAGGATAAAAGGAGAGACAATCTCCACAGAGCACCTGGAGTATTAACTAGTCCAAGTTCACTTGTGAGTAGGTTCCTGGGAAACTTTTTAAGTAAATACACATTTATTCCTAAATAGAGTAGCAATATGTGTGTGTGTTGATACATACAGTGCTAATTATTAGGCTGAACTTAAAATGGGGAACAGCCAGATGACATTGGGATGGGCTTTTTAGTCCAACTTGGAGGACAGTTAGCCTGTCTTGGCCAGCATTTTGCTTTTCCTTTGTCTACGTAACAAAGTAAAATTGTCATCCTTTAACATCGCATACTTTTTTACCGACAGAGAGAGTCATGCTTCTTTTTATCTTAAGTGTTTATAAGAGCAGAGCTTTAAGGTTTTATCTTCCCCAATTTTGTATGAAGGGCTGTATGTAATGCTGGATGTTGTGGAGGGTGCTCATGATTCTGAATGATACTTACTGATACCAAGAAGTCAGAAAGCCTTGATTCAGTTGGAGGCTTTCAGTAGCTGATCTGATGGAGCGTACTGAGGGCCCTTGAGGGACCGGATAATCTCTGAATAGGAGATAAATGTTACATTTGCAGGTTTGCTCTTTCTGCTTATCCAGACAACCATCTCCACTGCTTGTCATGAAAGATGAATTGTTCTGGATGCAAGAGGTGGGTTGAAGTCCATGCAGTGTGAAAAAAGTCATTCTGTCCTTCTCATATTAAGCACAACCCTGAAGGATGTCAATCATGGGCCGGGATAACCATGGTGAATTTTCTTGAAGAGTCGATGTTATTCAAATATCTGGAAAGTAACTTCGATTTTTTTTCTATTATCACAAACACAGCTGTATTATGGAAGAGAATGTACATGCCTTGTGAATGCTTCAGATAAGTCTTGAGATTTTAAAAAAGGTTATGACTGTAGCAGGTTGTCTTAGCCATGTCACAGAACCCTTGAGATTGAATGTCTATTCATTCTCCTTACTTGCTAGGAGTTGTATTGATTTTCTAGGACTGCCATAACAAAGTACCAAAGACAAGGTGGCTTAACAACAGAAATGTATTTCCTCACAGTTCTGTAGGCTGGAAATCCAAGATCAGTGTGTTGATAGGATTGGTTTCTTCTGAGAGACTCCCTCCCTGGCTTGTAAACGGCCATCTTCTATGTCTTTACATGGTCTTTTCAGATTTGTGTAGTTGTCCTAATGTTCTCTTGTTATAAAGGCACCAGTCATGTTGGATTAGGGCCCAATTTACCTTAATTACTTCTGTAAAAGTCCTATCTCCAATGCAGTCACATTCTTAGGTAGTGGGTATAAGGACTTCAACATATGAATTTTGGGAGGATGCAATTCACCCCATAATAGGGATATTTAGGTAGAAGAATTGAGATAAAAGAAGAAGATTTAACAAATGGTAATGACCTTTGAGCTGATCATAAGATTCTGAATTTCCCGTAGGTATAAGATTAATAAGTTTTCCTAGGATCCTTCAGGCCATATGTGTCTGTCTGTTTTCTATGTTATCTCCAGACCCTGAAGGAGGCCTCAGCTGTAGATGGAGGGAGGTCCTGCTAGCAGTAACCATAATGAGAGAGACTGCCACGGTAATTAACAACCTGTTGCTGTGGGGATCCTATCTGAAGATAGGATCTTTCTCAGCACCAGGAACCAAAGTTATAGATCTTCCCAATGGGTTGGTCACAGTGAACTTCTTTTTAAAACCAAGGACAAACTCTGCTATTAATGACTTTCAATTATTACAAGCAGCTGGAGAAGCCATCAAAAGACTTTTAGCACAAAAGCTGCAAGTGTCTAGCCTTGGCTGGCTGACACTCTAAATAGACTCCTTTACAATACCTATAGGCATTATAGGTAAGAGCATTTAAAGAATTTCCTTAAAATAAAAATGAAAGATGAAGGTTTAGCAAAACTGTGATAATGATTAGGAGATGATTTTATAACAGGTGTTAATAACTTATTTTCCCTGAACAGCCTAAAACAGCCTAAAACAGCCTAAAACAGACTAACTAGAAATTAATTTAATGATTAAGTCCTTGTTTTATAAGGCTATACCTTACAGAAAAACTAGATCCCAAAATAGCATCTGTATCCATGTTACAAGTACAATAAATAATAAGTTACACATGTTTAGTAGGGAAACACTGGCGGAAATTTAAAACTCCCCATTATGTTTATGTGTTCATATCAACAAAGATAGTTGTGGATATCAAAGACATGATCCAGTTACAAAGTTTAAGAAAGCAGTAGGTAAAAACTTCAGTTAGTTTTCACATTAGTTATAACGGTATCTTACCTAATGGTCAGTTTCACAGGCTCAGGTGACCCATTGACACTGACCAAGAACTCTTCTTCGAAGTGCCCCAGGATGGCTGAACTGAAGGAAATTTGGACAGCTTGGACACCGCTTGGTTCAATGATGCCTTCCTTGGGACTAAAAACAAAGCAGGCCCCCAAAGTCGAAAGTGGAGAGATCACATTGAAGAGGGCATCAATGCTACCTTTGTTGGATAGTATTGCCTATGTCAATAAAAAGGCAAGAATAAAAAGATAGACAATGGGTCTCTGATTTATTTTCACGTAAGCATGTAGCTGTATTGTTTAATATCAATACAGAGTCAGTGGCAGGAATTAGAACCAAAGAAGAACTCCTTCGCAGAAACTAACAGTCCTCTCTCTTGAATGTTTGAAGAGAGGAGCCCCAAGCCTGAAAGTAATTTTCTGTTCTTGTCTCCTCTTTAAACTAGAGTTAGTCATATGTATTATACCCATGCTATTAAGAATAATAATCATAATCACATCTACTGAAGATGGGCCTTAAAATACCATCTTTTGATACTCTCTGTAAAGTAAGGTATTTCCCTCATATGCATGGGAAGGCTGAGATTAAGTGGCATACCAAAAAATAAAAAGCAAGTCAAAACAGAGGAGCAAGAACTGCCTAACTCTATGTTTATAATGCAGCTTGAAGAACATAAATGTGACATCATTGTGGATTCCAGATTGCAAGGATTCTTTTTTTGTTGTTTGTTCCCTGAGTGGGGATCGAACCCAGGCCGTGGCAGTGAGAGTGCTGAAGCCTAGCCACTACACCATCAGGGAACCCCCCCAGATTGCAAGGATTCTTAGTTGTGGTATTAGATTTCATACTGTGGGAATGTTTTCATCCCAAACTCTATTGGATGGATAACTGTTTGGGGATGCTTATGCAAGCAATTGCTTCACTATAGAAAACTTTTATTCCTTTATATTAAGATACTAGTGTTCTGCAGCCATGTCATTGCCCATATTTAATTGCACACTAGGTTATGTGTAAAAAGCTCCTGCCTGGCATTCAGAGTCCTCCACAGCTAGGCTCAATCTACTGCCCCTGCTCCCACCTCCCACAATTCCTGTCCATGAAACTGTACTGCAGCCACACAGTTCTATGTCTGAACTTCCGAGACACCACCTCTCTTCCTGACAACGCTTACACCTGAACAGGTGAACAACTCACTCTATGTATGTAAGAACTGCCCTCAACCTCAATTCAAGACATTGGAGGATAGAGGGCACAGGAGATCATGAAGAAACATTCAGAAAGCTATGTGGGGCATGTCAGGAACCTAGAGGCCAAGGGAGGAGAATTTCCAGAGAGGGCTGAATGTGGTCGAATCAGAAAGTGTTACAGATTTTTCATTTTTAATTAGAGGTTATCCCTGCCTTTGAGGAAGAGTGTAATTCCAATGGAAGGTGATTGCAGAATCCAGAATACAAATGCTTAGGGAGTTGAATGGGTGCAGAGGAAACACTGGCTGACTTATTCTGGTTGGGGAAGATTAGTGGTGTAAATTGAGGATGGGGGTGGGAAACCTGCGGGAAGTTTTGGTAGAGGAGACCTAGTATATTTATACTAAATGAGATAATGCATACTCAGTGCCTGGCTTCAATGTTTGTTGTTGTAATAAAAGAAGTGGGCTGGGTCCAGGGGATTGGGGTCTGGTGGATATGGGCAGGGGGTTGGGGGAAATCCCCCAGCTCAGGTTGCCTCTGGAGAAGCAGAAAAGGAATCAAGAGCATATATAGGACAGAGTCAGGGGCTCTTGCAGAGACAGTCAACCATTTCTGCCAAGAGAAGATGGACAATGTACCAAAATAGATACATAACTAATTGCTACTTGATATTTTATTCATCTTTTTACATTTACTTCTCATCTCCTCTCTCTGTTTTAAGTTCCCTGGTTGTAGGAATCAAGCTTTACCCTTTATTCCTTTGAAAGACACCATGTAGAAAAGTGATTATGACCAGGGACTGAGAAGCCAAATGTCTGGATTCAAATCCCAGCGTTGACACTGACTCACTAGCTGTGTGCCTTTCGAAAACTAAGCTTCTCTGTGCCCCTGTTTCCCCATCTGTAAAACGTAAGTACTACTAACTCCTCAGATCATTGTGAAGATGATATTAAGTTATGTAATTTCTAAAATAATGCTTGGCAAACAGTGCTTAAATGACAGTGATTGCTTTTTATAGCCCCCAATGCTAAGCTATTGGGTTTAATATCTACCTGTGCTTAAGAAGCAACTGGCAGGCTTTAGTGGTATCTCAAAGGAAGCTCAAAGGTATTAGTGGTAACCTGAAGGATCCTTGTTCTTCTGAGAAGATGCATGAATTGTCTTTTTATTTTTTGGTTAAAACGATGTTTTACCCAGATTTTCTATTAGGTGCTAGCCCCTCCATGTGTATGTCATTCTTCCCTCCCCTGACAAAGCAGCATCTACTTATGTATACAACATGCACTAACTTGTTTGGGACACAATTCTGGGCCCTCTTGATTACTGGTACTACCCTTACCCATACAGTCCAACTCCTTGGAGAGGAAAAACTTTATAAGAGAACTTCCCCCTCTCATTTGTTTTCTTTCTAATTACACTAGGGAAGGATGTATACTCTTGGGGTTCTGGTCTATTCTTTATGGATCTGCTAAGGTCAGCAATGACTAAGGGCAATAGGTAGTTATTCAAATTTGTCTCAAGGAGGTAACATAATAAATTGAAAGTGAGATGCAATGAGGCATCAGCATTAAATATGCAGAGAGTGCAAAGCAGTCCCATAAGAAGCACCTTACCATGTCCTTCTCTGCCACGGCACAGCTCTCCAAACTGTCCAGTCTGATGCAGTGCCTCATTTAGCACTTGTGTAGCTGGCTATGGTTTGAATTACTGTTCAAATCTGGGAGGGTGAGTGGTGGCCTAGGGTATGCTTCTGCTAAATCTGTAAGAATTTATTGCACTCAGGAAATCCCTATCCATTTTGCATTAGAACTAAAGGTCCTTTTCTGATGTGGCATCTTTAAGACAGTCTGTAAGATGGAAGGGAGATTCACGCTGGATAAATTAAACAGAATATCAATTTAGTAACAACCACTGTACCTTTTTATTTTCCTAAGTGACCCCCCCCCCCGCCCTTTTATTTCCCAAAATGCAATACAGGACAATGCAACAGAGTACTTGTGCCACTTTTCATTTTATGACAGTCATGTGATTGATCACTTAAACTGTGCTCTTATGTATATTCCATCTCATCATGACATTAACATCTCTGTTTACCTTTCACATAATCCCATTTAGGCCATAGTTAATCTAGTGAATGTGGGGACAAATGATACTGTAAAAAGCTCTCAATGGCAACCAGGCACTTACTTCCCATGACAGGGTAGGTTGGGCTGAGAGCTGAGTTGGTGGTAGTAGTTTTGTCCAAGATGAGAGGCTGAGGTGTTGAAAAGCCAGGAAAGGGGCCTTCTCTTCCCATATGATCCAGAGCCCTAGCAACTCAGTGCCCACTAACATTTTTGAGCTGTGCCACCTTGCCAAAGTACTTATTAGTAACAATGTGAGAGTCATACTGGCTGTTCAGCTGAACCCATAACCTCTTCTTCCTGTGCTTACAGCTAGACTATATTTCCAAGTCACCCTTGCAGTTATGGACAATTAATGGGATGCCAATGAAAGGGATATGAGCCACCTATAGTACTATCTCCTATAAAAATCTCTCATGTTCAACCTTCCATGTGTGATACATATAAGACTGAAGTCTTGCAGGTTACATGTTAGGGGTGGCAGAGCCATCAGATGGAAAGAGCCTGGGCTCCTCATTCTCTGCTGGAGGAGAGCCATCAGCTGATGAGCAATCTTGTTTTAGATTGTTATATAAGCAACAAAGTGGACTTTTACCATGTTTGAGAGAACATATATTTTTTGTTTGTTACAGAATCTAGCATTAATTATTATCTTAACTAATAAAACTTCTCTAGGCCTCATCTTCCTCAGCTTTAAAATGGGTATAGTCATTGTACCTACCCCACAGGGTTTTTGTGAGGACCAAGTGAACTAATGCATGTTTGATCAACACACACGAAGGTGATCTTGTAGACTGTGTTAATCATTATCTGCCTCATATTTCTTCTTTGTAAAATAGGTACAATAAAGCCTACTTCATGGGTTTGTAAGAATTAGAAACTATATACATATACATATAGAGGTACACATAACTAGCGTGGAACTGGACATCTATTTGTCATTCATTAAATAACTGCTTTATTATTACCTCAATAGAAATATAACCATTTACAATTTAGGAATCCTTTTAAAATAGAGTTTCAAAGTTATAGTTTGATAGTGTGTAAAAAAGTGTCCTATATACAAATTTAGTGATAAGGTGGAACTGAAGTAACTTTGATCCTCATGAACCCATGCATGTATCTTGTAAAAGGAACATTTTGTCATTGGAAAGACAAAGCAGGGAGGTCTCTTCCAGAAAGCACATTGATGTTTTTTAAATCATTGATTGCAGGCTAGTACATTTAGAGAAAATTCTGAGGTGTGAAAATGACTATCCTCATTAGAACATTCTGGAAAATGTAAATAGTTCTCTGTTCGCTGATATAGGGTTTATGTTGTCAGAGAACAAGCATTAAACAGATGGGGAGATGTATTTATGGAGTTCCCTTTAAAATCTACAAAATGATGAGGATAAAACCAATAAATTATGGCTTTGGTGCTTTTAGTAAATTAGAGGGAGCTAAAGAGAATGGAAAAAGTTGTTCCACTTAACAAGGCTCAGTAAGGAGAGAGGAGGAAGATCTCTTTGGGGTCTGAATAAGTATAAGTAATGGCAAATGGATGTGATTACACAAATTTTCTATCAACAAAAAAACACATACAATAAAACAAAAGAAAACCAAAATAAAGTCAAGTACTTTTTGACTCTCAGTGAACAATTCTAGTGCTTACCTCATAACAATGTACAGATCCAACAAAAACTTTTCCAATATCCAGCAATTCAAAGTTGAAATGAATCTTTGGCCCCATTCCTTCCCCTCTGATTCGGAGGGGCAGACGTATCTCTCTGCCTATAAAAAGAATTCAAACTTTATTACCCAAATAATGCTTTATTATCCCAAATGATCCACAACTTGTTACCAATGTAGGCACTCAATATTATTGCACCAACTCTCTACAAGGGATTAAGGGAACTGCAATTTAACCAATGGTGAAGATTTAGCTTATTTTTAAGATGGCTTTGGAATACTGTTCATTTCTTACCTTTAGGGAATAGATGCTGCAATTTAGACTGACACTTTAGCAGGAAAAATAAAACAATTAAAATTTAACCCAATCTTAACTGTATCCTTAGGATTCCTAAAAAGGAAGTAATTTCTCTAAATCAGAGTAGAGTGACCACTTATTGATGCTCCTCATAAAATGAGTCACCAAGATGCTGGCTTCAAGGGACATTGTTCACATTGATCTTCCCTAGATTTAGGAAGAGCCACAGTTTTAATGGATCTGAGTCTGAGAGTCTTACCTGATCCTTACTTTGCAGTTTCTTTTACATAGAGGTAATGAAATCCACTAAACATTATCTCTTATTACACACCCAGGGTCAATACAGAGCACAAACCTTTAAAGTACTGACTGGTTTTGTTTCCTTTTCAAAAATGGATATATCTCCATTTGATTATACATGATCATTATAATAATATTATAGAGAAAGTAGAAATTCTCTCATAATTCCTCCACCTAAAGATAACTATTGTTAGCATTTTGGTATTGATCTTCCATTCTTAACCACATTTAAATACTATAAGAGGGGGGTATCAAGATGGCGGCAAGAGAGGAGACTCTTGAAACTTCTCCTGGAAAATACAACAGATAAAAATTAAAAACCTGACCAGAGAATTCCTAAGCAGCACATAGCCTTGGCTCAGAGAACCAGTTATCACAAGAAAATGCCTAAAGGTCAGAGAAAGGGAGGTGATCAGAAAAGAGGGGAAGAAGGCAGATGAGGCCATGGCTTGAAACCTGCCTGGCAAAAGAGGGAGTGAGCTGGGAGCCTGGAAATACAGGCCAAAACACAGCACAGCCCTGGGCAGCTTGGAAACAGAAAACTGATAAGGGAGGAGGCTTGGGCAGCTGAAGCCAGAGCAACCCTGGGTGAACTAGGGCCTGAACATATGACCTTGGGTGAGTTAGGGACTGAGCAGAGGTGCATTATATGGTGTCTTACACAGCCCTGGGCAGGCTAGGGCCACAGCTGGTGCATACATGTGTGGGCCTGGAAAAGCTCAGAGCCAGGAGTCGAGGAATGCAGCAGCACTGACTCAGCCACAGGGAGGTCCTGGACAAGCTGGAGACTAAGAGCCAGGGGCCATGGATGCATGGACCAGGAAGTATCACAGTCTTTGGCAATGCAGGCTTCGGAGAAGAAAGAAAGATAGAGCCAAAGGTGCATACCCACAATGACCCTTTGTATTCCTGACAGGGAGATAGGCTTGGGTTGCAGCTGAGCCCAGTGCTCAGGAGAGCATGAGACCTTGGGTCACTCACCAGTTCCAATCAGTACTACCTCCATAGCCAGGCAAAACCCAGAAACACAGAACCTGGTGGCTTCCCCTGACTCTCTTCCAAGACTCATCCCCCACCTTCAACCTCTCAACTAGAGCCTGCAGTCAGCCACAAAAAAGAAACCCACCATTACACTGTATAGTAAACAAGGCTATGCATGCTCTTTTTCCAACAAACCCTGCCCCCATTCTTTCAGCTGAAACCAGCAGGGGGGTTAAGGGAAACTGCAACCCCCAGGCATAACAGCTCCAGCCTGCACTGGGATTCCAGAGGCATAGAATACCATCACCTATCATATCCTCTGCAAAAAGAGATGCACTGAGATTAAGGCAACTGGATCAAAGTAGAGAAGCTCACCTCCCAGGGAATCTCCCAGTGTGAGAAGACTGAAAAGACAAGGAAAAATAGTGTAACACACAGCAGTGATACCAACTAGGAAACGAAAGACCTCTTCATATTTGCCAGAAGGAAAGTCCTTATGCCCAGGAAAAGAACAATGAGTACCCTAGGCAACAAAACTGCACAGAAAAAAAATTAAAACTCTCCAGAAAAGGAAATGGAAGATATGGAATTATATGATCTAAATGATACAGAATTCAAGACTGCAATTCTAAAAACACTCAGAGAAATCAAGAAAATTGGCAGAGCACATAGAGGGAGCTAAATGATCTAAGAAAGGAAATCTGTGAACAAAATACTTTAACAAAGAAATTGAAACCATAAAAGAAGAGAAATTCTGGAGATAAACAATGCAATAAAAGAAATGAAAACTGAATTAGCAAGCACAGGAAGCAGGGCTGGCCAGATGGAGGAAAGAATTAGTGATACAGAAGATATCAATATGGAATTGTCACAGAAGGAAGAAGAGATTTGAGAGTCAAAAGAAATGAAAGAACTATACAAGAAATATCTGACACCATTAGAAAATATAAGCATAACAGGAGTATCAGAAGAGGCAGAGCAGAAATCCACAGAGAGCTTACTCAAATAGTGGATGAAAATTTTCCAAACCTTTGGAAAGAACTGCAACCCCAAATTCAAGAAGAAAACAGGACCCTTGACTACCTGAACTCTAGTGGACCTTTTCCAAGGCACATTATACTGAAAATGTTAAAGTTCAAGGACAAAGAAAGAATTTTCAAGGCAGCCCAGGAAAAGAGGATTGTAACCTATAAAGGAAAGCCTATCAAGCTTTCATCAGACTTCTCAGCAGAAACTTTACAAGTCAGGAGGAAGTGGAATCAAATATTCAAAATATTGAAAGACAGCAATTACCAGCCAAGAATAATTTATCCAGCAAAGTTATCCTTTAGATATGAGAGAGTAATAACGACCTTTTTGAACACACAGAAGCTGAGAAAATTCTCTAGCACAAAGCCAGCATTTCAGGAAATACTGAAGGAGGCCATTTGACCTGAAACAAAAAGTCAAAATAAATGGGGAAAAGTTGGCACAACAAAAACATAAAAGGAGAGGAAGTAAAGGTTTAAATTTCCGAAACAGAATGGAGATAAAAAGCATGCTTAAGAAAAGGAGCCACTACATATATGAAACTTTCTTTTTCATAAACCTCATGGCAACTACTTAAAAAACAAACAAACAAAACAAAATGAAACAAAAAAAAATCCCTCAGAACTAAAACATATAACCAAAAACTAAAAAAAAAAAAAAAAGGAAACAGAAGGAAAAATCATAGAACATCATCAAACTAAAAACAGGCAGTGAGAAAACAAAAACAACAAAAAAGAAATCAAGATGCCAAGCTACCCCAAATCAGAAGATAAAATGGTTATAGGAAACCTTAACATATCAATCATCACTCTAAATGTAAATGGACTAAACTCACCAATAAAAAGACACAGAGTAGCAGACTGGATTAAAACAACAACAACAACAACAACAAAACTCATCCAAATGCTGCCTCCAAGAGACACCTCAGCCACAAGGACAAACATAGATTCAAAGTGAAAGGGTGGAAAACAATATTCCAAGCAAATGGCATCCAGAGAAAAGCAGGAGTAGCCATACTTATATCCGATGAAACACTTTTCAGGATAAAAAAGGGTAATAAAGACAAGGATGGGTATTTCATAATGATAAAGAGAACAATACTACAAGAAAGATATGACAATTATTAATATATATGTCCCCAATCAGGGAGCACCAAAATTTACAAACCAACTACTAACAGATCTAAAAGGAGAAACTGACAAAAACACAATTATAGTAGGGGTCCTAAACACCCCTTTGATAGCCATGGACAGATCATCCAAACAGAAAATAAATAAGAAAATATCAATTATAAATTATACATTATAGAAACTGGACATAATTGACATTTATAAGACACTCCATCCTACAATACAAGACTATACCTTCTTTTCTAGTGCACATAGAACATTCTCAAGGATAGACTATATGCTGGGACACAAAACTTGCCTCAGCAAGTTCAGGAAGATTGAATTTATACCAAATGTATTCTCAGACCACAAAGCCTTGAAATTGGAGATCAACTGCAAAAGGAAAGCAGAAAAAACCACATATGCATGGAGATTAAACAACATGCTATTTAAAAAAAATGAATGGATCAAGGAAAATATAAAAGAAGAGATTAAAAATACATAGGAACTAATGACAATGAAAATACAATGTACCAAAATTATTGGGGTACAATGAAAGAAATAATAAGAAGGAAATTTATATCACTACAAGCCTATCTCAAGAAACCAAAAAAATCACAAATAAAAAACCTAATATTCCATCTTAAAGAACTCAAAAAGAACAAAAAAGTTCAAATCAGCAAAAGGAAGAAAATAATAAAAATCAGAGCAAAACTAAATGAAACAGAGAACAATAAAAAACAATAAAAAAATTAATGCAACAAAGAGCTGGTTCTTTGAAAAAAAAATCAATAAAATTGACAAACCCCTGGCTAGGCACACCAAGGGACAAAGAGAAAAGATACAAATAACCAAAATTAGAAATCAAAGGGGAGAAATTATGACTGATACCATGGAAATACAAAGTATTTGACGAAGGTATTATGCAGGGCTATGTGCCACCAAATTTATCAAACTAGAAGTAATGGACAAGTTTCTAGAAACATATAGTCTACTCAGACTGAACCAAGAAGAACTGGATAATCTAAATAGACCAATCAATAGTAAGGAAATTAAAACAATCATCCAAAACCTCCCTAAGGGAAAAAGACCAGAACCAGATGGTTTCACTAATGAGTTTTATTGAGCATTCAAAGAGGAATTAATACCTATCCTCCTCAAACTCTTCCAAAAATTGAAGAAGAGGCAATAACTTCCCAACTCATTCTACGAGGGCAACCTTACCCAAATTCCAAAACCTGGTAATGGTAACACAAAAAAGAAAACTATAGACCAATATCTCTGATGAATACAATGTAAAAATCCTAAACAAAATACTAGCAAATAGAATACAACAATATATTAAAAGATTACACACCACGATCAAGTGGGATTCATCCAAGGGGCAAGGATGGTTCAACATACAAAAATCAAACAATATGATATACTACAAACAAAATAAACAAAATAAAAGATAAAAATCATATGATTATATCAATTGATACAGAAAAAGCATTTGATAAGATACAACATCCATTATTGATCAAAACATTTAATAAAATGGGTACAGAAGAAAAGTACCTCAACATAATGAAGGTCATATATGAAAAGCTCTCAGCTAATATCATACTGAATGGGGAAAAACTGAAGCCTATTCTCCTAAAATCAGGAACAAGACAGGGATGTCCCTGTTGCCACTGCTATTCAATATAGTACTGAAAGTTCTATAAAGAGCAATCAGACAAGAGAAAGAAATAAAAGGCATCCAAATTGGGAGAGAAGTTAAACTGTCACTTTTTGCATATGACATGATCCTTTATAAAAAAAAAATCCTAAAGACTCCACCAGAAAACTATTAGAAATAATAAATGAACACAGTAAAGTTGCAGGACACAAAAATCAATGTACAAAAATCAATTGCATTTCTAGATACCAACAATGAAAATTCAGAAAAGGAAATGAGAAAAACAATAACATTTGCAATTGCAAAAAGAATAAAATAGCTAGCAGTAAACTTAACAAAGAACATGAAGGACTTATATACTGAAAACTATAAGATACTACTAAAAAAAAAAAACAATTGTAGAGGACACACACAAAAATGAAAAGGTATTCCATGTTAATGGATTGGAAGAATCAACATAGTTTAAATGGCCATATTACCCAAAGTAATATACAAACTTAATGCAATTTCCATCAAAATCCCATAGACATTCCTTCAAGAAATAGATAAAAGAATCATCAGATTCACATAGAACCACAAAACATGTGAATCAATCCTACAAAGAAAAAAAAAAAAGACTGGAGGAATCACAATCCCTGATTTTAATCTATAATACAAAGTGTCAATAATTAAAACAGCTTGGTATTGGCAGAAAAACAGACACACAGACCAATGGAACAGAATTGAAAACCAAGAAATAAACTCACAAATATGTGGGCAGATAATTTTTTACAAAAAAGTGAAAAATATACAATGGGGAAAAGAAAGCTTCTTTAGTAAATAGTGCTGGGAAAATTAGAAAACCACATACAAAAGAATGACTCTGAATTGTGAACTGTCATATATATCAAATTAACTCAAAATGAATTAAAGACCTCCACATAAGACCCAAAAGAATAAACTGTATAGAGCAGGAGAAGGAACAGGACTCAAACATATGGTGATGGAAAGAGAACCAACTTTGGGTGATGAACACATAATACAACACATAGATGATGTAGAATTGTACACCTGGAACCTATGTAATTTTTACTAACCAATGTTATTCCAACAAATTTAACAATGATAAATAAATAAATAAATACTGTTCATGTATAATAAAATGAGAGCACATGCTATGTATTATTTTATAACCTGATTTTTTTTCACTTAAATCGGGAACACTTTTACATATTGTCACTTAAAGAAGAGGTAAATATCTTGAAACAGTCCTTCTTGTTGGATATACAGGTAGTTTCCAACTTTTCACTACAACCAATTATAATGTAATTAATGTCCTTGAACACATTTATGAACAATTTTCCTATATTTTAAGTACTTTGAAAATATTTGATTGCTTCTTGTCTTCCACCATTTCTGTTGAGAACTCGCTTATAGTCTTACTGCTCATTTGAGGTAGTAAGTCTTTTCCTCTGGCTGCTTTAAGATTTTCTTTTTGTCTTTGGATTTCAGCAGTTTTACTACAATGTTCCCAGGTGTGCTTTGCACTTATCTTTCTCGAGGTTTGTGGTACTTCTTGAATCTGTGGATGAACGCCTTTCATCAGTTTTTGGAAATTTGTTTAGTCATTATCTCTTCAAATATTGCTTATGCTCTATTTTCTCACTTCTTTCATTCTATATGCATAGATAATATTTATAATATACATTATTAATATGTATTAATAATATAGGATGTGTATCATTAATATGTATATTAACATACATATTAATATGTATATTAACAATATAGTATGGCATATATCATTAGTATATAATAGAAAATATAATGGAAATATACACACACACACACACACACACACACACACATATATCTATATAGATATATATATGACCTTTTTGCCACATTCCACTTGACCCTTATGCTCTATTCTGTATTTTATCTCTCTCCATGCTTTAGTGTGGATATTTTCTTTTGATTTATTTAATTTCCAGTTCATAAAATCTCTGGCTGCACCTAATAGGCTATCAAATCCATCTGCTGATTTCTTAATTTGTCATTATGACTTTTCAGTTTTAGACTTTCCATTAGATTTTTTGTAGTTTCCAGGCCTCTGCTCAACCTTGTCTTTAGTAAGAACATTTTAAAAACCTGTGTCTAATAATTTTATTACCTGGTCCCCTATTGGTTCATTTCTATTTTTTATTTTAATGTTCTATTAGAGTGTGTTACCTCCTCATATGCTTGGTTACTTTGATTGAATCTAATCAGTGTATATAAAAAACTACAGAGATAATTTTGAAGCCCTAAGGTGTTATTTTCCTCCAACTTCTTGCTAGTGACTAGAGGGCATTAGAAATCCCAGCTGACCTAATCCAACCATTTACAGCTTAGATGGTGTGAAAGAATTAAGCCATGCAGTCAATAGTTGGAGTGACTATGTTCTTGATTCACCCAAGAAGGGTATGTGGCTACTACCATCCTAGATATAAAAAGACAAGTTAATTTCTCATACATAATAGCTGCCTCAGAACATTAGGGACCCCATTGGAGAGGAATGGTCTTAATCAAATAACATACTTGAAAACAAATCCAAAGCTGAGCTTCAGTCCTTGTGAGGGCTGGTCCATTTCCAGTTTCCACTTCACTGGGTCCCACCCTCAAGCCTGGGGGATTACCAGGGTCCTCTCTCCTTGGGCATCCCACTAGCTCCTATGTTTTCTTCCCTAACTCTACTTAACTTTTCAGTCTTTCTGCGATATCTATTAAAAAAAAAATCAGTGTCACTAAGAATAAAGAGGTCCCCCCCCAAAGTGTAATTGTCGTGTTCTTTTCTTCTCCTGTATCTTGGCCCCATAATTCTTCATTGTTTTACCTTCAAAAAAAGGTTTTTAAAATTACTTTGCCTTGCTCTTATATTTGTTCTTAGAGACAGAGTTGATGCAAATGACCAAACCCACCATTACAAATGTATATTGGTAATACAATGTACATTTGACATTCTGACAGCTATGGACATATTGCCCTCCAGAATAGTTCTACTAATTTACACATAAACAACAATATTTAGTGGTTCCTGTCTCTCCACATCCTCCCTGACAGTGGGGGGATATCACCACTTTTAAAAATCTTTGATAGTTTGACAGGTTTTCCTTAATTTGCACCACTTAAATTTCAGTTATTTAAGGAAAAATTATATATATTTATATATATATATTAAAATTTATATATATATATATATGCATGCTCTGTGTGTAACATTTTGAATATTCAAAATACTTTTGATGCTGTTAGATGTAATTTTCAATATTAAAACGAATATACTTTGAATAACCAAGTAATATTTCTAATTTATTATCATCATGGTAATGCATTGTGACATTTTATGTTCCACTGCTGTCTGTTGCTATTTCACTTCTGTATATTTAATGCTTTCTCTCCATGACCATCCTTTTAAAGACAGGAATACTTGTCTCTGTGTCCCCTTGGTTGGCAACACAAATGATCATTAGGCAACTATTAATTTGATTATAAGAAACAAAAGCAATCCTAGCAATATTTGGACAGCTAATTTATTCAAAAGGTACCTCCAATCCATCTGATCCCTGGAAAAGAGTTTCTGTAAAGGCCAACACTCTAAACTCTCAGAGAGTCCAAACCTTGCCACCCAACTCTATTATTTTAGTGCTTGAATCTATTGGCAATGATTTGTACTTGTTGGTCAAGAGAAAAGTATTTTGACAGAAATCCAACTTTCAGAATGGCAAAGAAAGGGAACTGCAAATATATTGCAGAATAAACTGCAAGACTATTTATAACTGTCAGGCTTAAAGCTTTCCCCATCTGTTACCTTGACTGCTTTCCTTAATAAATAATAATAAAATAAAGAAGATGTGTTACAATAAAGCAGGGAGCCAAATGTTTCTTTGGGAGTTATTAATTACTTTAAAGGAATCTGCCTTATTGGTACCTACCACTTTGCCTCACCCAGGATAGAATGGAAGTACAAGTAACACCTAGCTTTGCATTTAAAGAGTTAGTCTAAATTTTAGGATTACATTATCAATGCTACTTTTCCACAATATCTTTGAAGCAGGGATTTTTCTTGTCTTGGCAAAAAGCAGTAAGAGGGACAAGCCTAAAACTAGTAAGCTCTAAGACAGATCCCCTATTAGAAGAGCAAAATATTAAAATGTTTTTTTAAAATAGGACCCTTTCTAATCTATGATTACAATATCCTTGTTTTACACACAAGAAGCAGAGAAATGTATTATAAAACCCCTTTAACAGTCCCTAAATGCAACAGATTACATTGCATTAAGTACCAGAAAAATGTAACCATGGGCTTTCAAATTTTGCCATCTAAGATATTTTAGATGTCCAAAATTATACTTGAGCTCCATTCCTGTGCAGTAGGACAAGAAAAAAGAGGAATAAAGTATAAATAGGAAGAGGAAACTACCATTATTCACATACTTTAGGACCTAGAATCTGTAAATATTACTTAATATGGTAGACGGCAAAAGGGAGAATATTAGCTTATAAGGCAAAAGATGTGATTAAGAATTTTAAGATGGAGAGATTATCCTTTTGCCGTCTACCATATTAAGTAATATTTTGATCATTTTGATAACAAATTATCTTGAAATCAGGCAGTAGTAGCCTTCCAATTTTATTCTTCTTTTTCCAAAGTCATTTTGGTTATTCTAGGTCCTTTGCCTTTTCATATAAATTTTAGAGTCAGCTTGTCAATTTCTACAACAAAAGCAGCTGGAATTTCAATTTGGATTGCATTAAATCTATAGATGAATTTGGGGGGAGAAATGACATCTTAATGAAATTGAATTTACCTACCTATTAACAAGGTTTGTTTTAGGCCTTTAATTTTTCTCAAAATGTTTTGTTAGTTTTCAGCTTATAGGTCTTAGAAATCTTTGGTCAAATTTATCTCAAAGTATTTCATATTTCTTAATGCTATTTAAGTGATATCACTTTTTAAATTTCAATTTCCCATTGTTTAACATAAAATGCAATACACAGATGATGCACTTTAGAAATGTACACCTAGAACCTATGTAATTCTTGTTAACCAATGTTACCCCACTAAGTCTAACAATAAAAAAAAAGAAAAAAATTGTATAGAAATAAAATAGATTTCTCTATATATAGATCTTACATCCAGCAACCTTGCTACACACTTACTTTTTAGTCCTCATTTAAAACAGATATTCTCTAGCACCATCTCCAGATTTTGATTCAATGAAAATAGATGAAACCCAAAAAATACACTTTTAATAAGCAGCTAGAGAGATTTTTAATAAGCAGATTCTCTAAGGACATTACCTCAAGAAACATATGAACATTATTACTATGTTAACTTCTGACAACATGGCAGAGTTAGCTGACTCAGTCCATCTTTCACTTTAAACATGGAAAAAAAAAGCTTACTAAAAATATAACAAATATATATTTTTAATACTTATCCAAGCTCAGAAGAAAGAAAAAAAATGGAAAATACCAAGTGCTAGAAATAAAAAGGAAAACTCCAGGACTTAGAAAGTACATACGGGCCTTATGATATAGTATGAGCTTCAGTTTTGATACGCTCACAAAAACAGAACATGTGGCTTTCTTCCTATCTGGGAATGAGGAAGTGAACTTAAGATCCTTGTGTAAGTCCAGGACCTTGGAAAGGATAACTCTTTCCAAGAAGAAAACTATAAAAATTTTACCTATTGGTCTAGGGAAGCATTGATGAAGCTTGTCCTCTACCTGGCACTCTGAATAGGGGAAATGGGCTCCTATGACAGATCAAAGTGCCATGTACAGGTATGGGAGTCAAATTTAACTAAAGTAAAAGAATCAGAATCTGAGAAAATAAGTTACAGGGTCCTTGGCAGAAGAAACAAAAATTGCTCTGAAGGAATACTTACTTACATGATGTAGTACCCATGTCATCTTAAGCCTTTTTGGGCTGCGACAACAAAAATCCCTAAATTGGGTGACTTAAATAACAATCTTTTATTTCTCACAGTTCTGGAGACTGGAAAGTCCAAGATCAAGGCACTGGAATATTCAAATGTCTGGTGAAAGCTCACTTCTTGGTTCATAGATGCTGTCTTCTCACTGTGTCCTTACATAGAAGAAGGGGTGAGGGAGCTTTTTGGGGTTTCTTTTGTAAGGGCACTATCCCATTCTCATGAGGGCTCCACCCTCACAACCTAATCACCTCCAAAGTTTCCACCTCCAAATGCGGTCACATTGAGGATTAGGTTTCAACATATAAATTTTGGGGGCACATGGACATTTAGTTCATAGCACATAATAAAGATGAGTTCACAATATAAATATTTCAAACCATCTGAAGAAACAAGCCAGTATGAGGAAAGTCAGTGGTTACTACAAACATGCAAATTGGTATCCCAAGAGTTTGAGATAACAGAAAAAACTCTAACATAGTATTCTTAAAATCTTTAAAGAGGTAAATGAAGAAGCAGAAATCATAATGAAGGAGAGTACTGAAAATGTTAAAACTATGAAAACTTCTAAAACTGAAAACCCAAGTTGATGAAATTAAAAACTGAATAGATGAATACACCAAAGAGTAGACAAGACAAGAAAGATCTTAGAATAATACCCAGAATGTATCAAGAGAGACAAAAAAGTCAGAAATACAAAGTAGAGGTTAAAAGATAGGGTGATTCTATGGGAAGACATATATCTAAAAGAATTTCTAGAAGAAAATTGTGATTGTGAGATCAAAACAACATTGAAGAGATAAATGCTGAGAATATTCCAGAATTAATGAAAGGTTATTAGATTAAAGAAGCATATGAAGTACCAAGTGGGATAAGTAAAGGCAAATGCAACACAGTGAAACTGTAGAACACCAAACATCAAGTAATTCTTAATATCAACCTGATAGAAAAGACAGATAATCCAAAGAAATGATCATTAGACTGCAGCTGATTTCTCATATAAACATTTCAGTCCATTGCCTATGCTATGAAGAAACAAGCAGCCACATGGAGAGGTCATAGATAGGGATTCTAGCAAACAGAACCTAGTGAGGTCCCTGCTAGCAACCAGGATCAAATGCCAGACTTGTAGGTGGATGAGCTATAAAATGATACCAGCCTCCACCTTCAAGCTTCTCCAGCTGTCTCCATGTGGTAAGGGTGAACAGAAGAATAGATATTGATTCAATGGCTACTTTCCTTTCATGTTCCAGAACCATACAACTCTATTTGCTATAGCTTTTTAATAAGTTAAACACATGGTGGGGCTAGCCCTCCCACATTATTCTTGTTTTTCTGAATTTCCTAGGTATTTCTAGTTTATTTATTTCTTCTACAAAAACTTTGAAACCAACCTAATTTTTAAAAACTTATTAATATGATTACTGGAATCACATTACATTTACAGGGAGAACTGACCTAGTAATGATGTTATCTTCCTGACTAAAAACATGAGTATACCTTCCCATTTGTTCAAGTTTTTTTAAATCTGGGTTCTATATACATAGATATTTGTATATTATTGCCGGATTTTTCTTTATGTTTGAAATATTTGAAAACTGAAAATTAATTTAAAGTAATACTAGTTGATCAGGAAAATAATTTCTTAATCATAGGACTAACAAACCTTACATTATTGAGGTTGCAGACTGATGAGCTTTGAGAAAGCAAAGCTACATACATATTAGAGTATTACTCACTTACTACTCTGAAAACCCACAAATGTTTTAAATGATTTAGCTTTGTTTCCTAAATCTAATTAAATCTCCATTTTAAGTTTAATTAGGATAAAGAGCAAAAGCCCCAAATTGGACTAAAGTCTTAGATGTTTCTCTCTTATGATGGACAGAATAAAAATGGACAATGAGTTTTCATCTTAATTGGGTATTTAAAGGAAGTGGGTACATCTGGAATCATATCCACCATGATACTTTTCTGCATTTGACTCTGAAGCATCCATTAATGATGTTATCTAGCAATACATTTCACAGTTTAAATCAGAAAGTGTTGCTTCCTTTGAAGTTTCCATATGGTGATCCAAACCAAATATAGGTAGTTTCCTTTTGAGGTTTTTTTCTCTTTTTTTTTTTGAGGTTTTTTTCAAGGTAATATTCATGATTAAATTCGGAATTTCCACATTCCATTGGAAAGTCAAGATAGATGAAAGATCAGTTTCAAGACCCAGATCAAACCATTAGCAAATCTTTATAAATATCTAACAGGTTTAACTACTTGCAAGAAAATCTGATATCATTAAATGAAAAAATTTCTATTTCAGATAAACTGAAAAAATTTTAATGATGTCATTTGCCATAATCAGATCTAAGCAGGTCACCCTCCAGCTTTAGAGCCCCCTCAGTGATTCCCCACTTCACTCAGGATGAAGTCCAAGGTTCTTAGTCTGGCATTCAAGGGCAGCCTCCCACCATCTGGATCCTACCTACTACTTCAGTCTCCAGCTTCAATTCCTGTCCCCATTGCTCCCCTCCCAAGTCTCTTTGTCCTTTTCAGTCTCTTTCTTTATCTTTCTCTCTTACTGGCAGCCACACCCTAAGAACTTGTGATTCTTTGTCATTTTATGCTTTTGTTACGTATTCTCACACAGCGTTTTTTCTATGTATTTTCTTTTCACATCGTGTTTCCCTGCTTGACATGCACAGCCACACCCTATCTTTTTTACTTGACTAACCAATACTTCATGGGTCACTTTCTCTGGGGAATCTTTCTTAAAAACCCTAAGACTAAGCTGTGTGCCTTGTACCCTCTTCTCTTCTTCATTAATTCACTGTAGAGCATTGCGATGTAACTATTGGTTTATGTGTCAGTTTCACTTGATCATTTCCATGCTTTCTGAGGACAAGGACTATGCTTTTGTACATCTTTGTACTCATTGAGCCCAAAGATAAAAGGCTTTGAAAGAAAAGAAAGTTGCATTTGGGAATATGGGTTAAATTTCATGCATCCTGAGAGACCTCCTTTAAGACCAGTGATACCTGCCTTCCCTGCTACTTCCTGTCTCTAAACATACCATTACATAATAGAACTCTACACAAGAATGAAAAAAGAAATACAACTAGACCTATAAGCAACACCATGCAGACTGATTCCAATGATGTACATTCCCAACACAGGCGATATTAAATTGTATTGTTTAGGAGTACATACGTAGGGCCTAAAAACTAAACAAAAGCAAAGAGATAATGATCCTAAAGGACAGAATGGTGATTGTCTCAAGTGAAGGGTGGGGTGAGTAGTGTGACTGGGAAGGGACACACAGGGGTCTTTTTGGGGCTTACAATATTTTATTGATCTTGGTGACAATTACATAATGTTCGCTTTATAATTATTTACCATCATTTATATATGTGTGTATTAATTCCCTATTGCTGCTACAATAAATTACCATAAACTTTGTAACTCAGTGTACAAACCTATCTTAAAAGTTCTGGACATCATGTCTAATCAGTGTACTGTACACCTGAAACTAATGCAATATTGTATGTCCACTGTAACTGGAAAAATATTGTTTTTAAGTTCTGGAGATCAAAAGTCCACATGGGTCTCTCTGAGCTAAAATCAAGATGTTGACAGGGCTCCTTTCTGGAGTCTCTAAAGGAAAACCCATTTTCTTGTCTTTTCCAGTTTCTAAGTCTGCCTGAATTCCTTGCCTCTTCTATCTTCAAAGCCAGAAATGACTAGTCGAGTCTTTCTCATACTGCATCACTCTGACAGTGAGACTGATAACTTCTGCCTCCCTCTTTGACATTTAAGGACCCTTGTGATTATACTGAGTCACCCATATAATTCAGGATAATCTCCCTACCTTAAGGTCCGCTTATTAGTAACCTACATGCTGTTTTCTGCCTTCATTCCCCTTTGCCATATGATGTAACATATCTACAGTAATATATTCATAGGTTCTGGGGACATAAACATCTTTGGGAGGGTTTTGCTTTACCTACCACAGCATGTATTATGTACATTTTTGAACCTATGTTCTATTTCTTAGTGACAAAAGGTAAAAAATTAAACTGTGGCATGTAAATAAAAAGGATTTATATACAACCATGAAAAATGAAACTTAAAGTTCAAATTTAGTATTATGGAATCATTTCCAAGAAATATTTAAAAAGCAATGCCAGAATCACTGTGTAAAGTATGCTATCATTTATGAAAAAAGGGGTGAGAGGATACACATCTATGTGTATTTATTTGCTTCTATATACTCAAAGCACACAGGAAAACAGGAGTAAAGCAAAATAAAATAAAGCTAGGGTAGAAGTTTTTCTATTTGCCTAAGAAGTATTTCTTAGTGACCTAAATAGTAAGGAATCATCACCAGCCTTTGAAGACACACAGAATTACATGGAATTTACAGAGAAGATAACATGGAATTACTATGTAAACAAAGCCCTTCCCTATCAATTGTATATTTTAAGATACCACTAACAAAATAAAAGAAGACTGTCATGCAGATAGAAAATTATACTATTCAGCTTACCCAGAATGTGAATTCTGTGACAGGATTCAGAATTGCAAATGAAACAATAGATAAATACAACTGGTTATGTAATGTTTGGGAACCTCCTGGGGAGCAGCCAACCCCCTTGGAATGTGGCCAAGCACAATGTCCCAGGGGAGTCAGAGAGGAGGGAGGTCCTACCACCTGTGAAAAGGGGGCCACTAGAGCATTTCCAGGCTGTATCTGGATACTGGTGTACCAACATTTCCTTTAGATGATGATGCTGGTCCGAAGGGCAGAAACAGACATATGCCAATGCAGAAACTCCTAGTCCATTCTGCATTCATCCTGAGGCCACCTTGAGAATCTCGCATTCATGGGCAAGGAAAGACCAGATCAAGTTAGAATCCATTCACTCACTCACTCATTTTTTTCCATTTATTTGCTCATTTATTTAATCAATATTTATTGAGTGACTTTAGTTTCTCAGTGCTAACAGTGTAAGACAGATTAAATTTCAATAGTGTATACATATTTAAAACAGGTAAAACTATGCTATCTTGCTTAGGGATGAATATATAGGGGATAAAATAATAAAATAACTACAATAAAATTCAATGTGATCTTTACATCCATAAAAGGTGGAGTAAGCAAGCATCATCAGAAAGGGACATACACCAGGAGGAGGTAGAAAGCAGTATAGTGTTGGGTCAGGCAGCCCATCCTTCTGCACTGTTCTTAGACTACCTGCCCAAATAATAGACAGAGAAAAGTGGCAGAGATTCTGACTAGAAACATTCTGGGTATAGCAGAACAGTAGATTTTTTTTGCACTCAAAGAAACTAATGATTGCGCATTCTTATTACTCTCCTCCTAAGTTTCAAATAATCACCATAGCCATAGTCCTTGGAACAGAGGCAAGTAGCACAGGCTACCCTGAAAATTAAACCCATTTCTCATTCTTATGTACAAATGGAAAATCACAAACCAGAAGACATCAGAGGAACACTATGAATGCATGATACCCACTACCCTGGAATTTTTTTACTAATACATATCAGTATTTCTCTGGACATCCTTATTTAATAGCCTTGAACAGCATATAATAAAATTTATTACTCATGTTTGATGATTAAAATTTTATGCTTTGACAATAGATGATCAATCCTGTAGGTTTCCAGAAGAATAAAATAAAATATGGAGAAAAGTAAGTGAAAAAAAAATTTCCCAGAGCTGAAATGACACATGAGTAATCAGATTGAAATGGCCCATAGAAAACTGAAGAGAATGAAATAGAAAAACTCACTCTTAGACAAAGCTTCATTACATTTCAGACCCCAAATACAAAAAGAAAAACCCTAGAAAATACTGAGAGAGAAATAACAGGTCACCTATAAAGGAATGAGAATTATGTGACCTTCAGACTTCTGCAGTTTAACAATAAAGTTTATATAATATCTTCAAAGTTCTGAGGAGAAATTATTTTAAACCTAGAATTCTACAGTCAGCTAAACTATCAAGTGAATACAGAGGCAGAACAACTCCCTCTTTTGTATACTCTTTGTGAGGAGGTTGCTTAAGCAAAGTGAAAAGATGTAATGGAACACACATGGAAATTTTTTTAAAATCTTGGATAACAACTGTGCAGGAGTTGACCGATCTGAATTAGAGTAAGTTGGTGGGCTCTGAGAAAAATGTCTTCAAGGAGAAGAGGAGAATAAATTCTAAAATTAGGTAGAAGTGAAGAAATGAGGAACTAGAAACTACAGGAGGAAAAGCCCAAAAGCTGCACATGAAGTAAGCTAAAACAAAGCACAATTGTGAGAAACTGATGGACAATAAAGAAAAAGAAGCTACTTGATATAGATCTTAGGGACATTCTTTGAGTGACTAAAAGTCAGAACACTTGACCAACAGGGGATGAAATGCAATCCCAGATTACAATCTGGCCCTTCAGTGTATAAAATTTATGTAGACAAAATAGACGACTTAAATATGGTTATTAATCATGATAATATAAAAGCAGACCATTCCCAGAAGTTGAGAGGGAGAAAGTATGGAATGGTGGTGGGCAGGCTAGGTGTCTCACTATCCTTACCCATCAAGAGATATTATAGAATTGATGGAATAAAAATATAGTTTTAAGTATATTAATTATGGCTATAAGTAAAATTAATAAAATAAAATAAATATATTAAAATAATTGGGTTGCTAGGGGCTGAGATTGGGGGTAGAACTGCTTGCAAAGGGATATGAGGAAATCTGATGGGGTGATGGACAGATTCAATACTCAATTTTGGTGGTGGTTACATGACTGTTTAAGTTTATCAAAGTTCACAGAAATATGCCCCCTCTACAGGGTGAAAGTTCACTGCATGTAAATTATAACGCAATAAGCCCAGGAAGGGTTAGAGGAGATATAAGTGAACTAAATCCTCATCTTTCATAGTGGGGACTCAAAAGTAATGTGTGAAGTTGATAAATGAACAAATAACAACACAAGCATAGAATTAGCAAAAGGTATTACCACCACAAGAAACAGCTAAAAGTGCTTCTTAGGAGCAGTACTGGAGAAGTAGACATGCTATTTAGCTTTGTAACCTTACAATTTATGTGTTTTATTTACTTATTGGCATCAACATTTGTTTACAATTCTGAAATATTTGTAAAATACAGAAAAGTTCCCAGAGTAGTATGTAGAATCTCCATACATCCCTTGCTCCATAATCTTCATAGCAAAGGATCCGATCCAGGCTCACATATTGCCCCATATGTCAGGTCTCTGTAATTCCCATCAATCTGAAATAGTTCTTTAGTCTTCTCTTAACTTTCAAAACCTAGATATCTTTGAAGATTATAGGCTGGTCATTTTGTTTTGTTCTTTAGTTTGGGTTAGTCTGATGTTTCCTCATGATTAGACCCAAGTTAGGTATTTTGGCTCTAATGTCATTGAAGAGATGCTGTATTCTCATTGCCATCCGAATAGGTGGTCCAAGAGTTTGATTTGCTCATTACTGCTGGTATTAACTAAGACAATATCTACCGGCTTTATTCTCTTCTTTATAATTATTTAGTATTTTGAAGTAGGATATTTTGAGACTACTTAAAATCCTATTCCACACCCCACTTTCACCCATTAAAGATCCACTGATGCTTTATACCTGAATTGGTTATTACTATACTTACCAAATGGTAAATTTTAGGGAGTAGACTCATAGATTCCTACTTGATGGATTGTAATCTATTACAAGTGTCATTATTTATTTTGATTCTCAACTTATTCCAAATCTGGCCAGTGGGCTTCCCTTTGTTGGTTTCTGTCCTTTTGACGTGTCACTGTCATTCTCTGAGCTTCTCTTACTTTCTAACACAAGGATGTTCCAGGCTCATCTTGTTCTTTCTCTGCTTTAACGGTGGAGTCAGTCAGTACTTTAAAGTTCCTTTTAGTGACAGGTGGGATTTAGAAACCAAGCTTTGGGTGCCAGGAGTGCTCATTGCTATAAGGGCCTCAAAGCTGCCAGGAGCTCTCAATGGACATGGCTGGGAAATACACATATGTATATGTATATAAACATATACACACATTTACATATATATTTATGTCTGTATCTCTGCATATCAACAACCATAGTTCATACTGATAACTTTAATTCCATTCCAGTACCAAAGGGCTCATCTTAGTTTCCCTCCTCTCAGAATGAAAAATACTGGCTCTTGTTATTCTCAATATATTTACTTTTTTGCTCAATTCTTCTCTCTATATATAATCTCCTGAAGCTGTCAGGTTGTACCCTCCTTGTACACCCTCCTGTGGCTCTGGTCACTGCCAGGCTGCCTTCCCTTCCCACTTGGCATGTACTATTTTGATAAAAACTTAAAAAAAATAATAAGTAGTCAAATTCTACAAAAAGAAAAAAAAATAAAATGTGAGAATCTGTCTCAGAAATGTTCTTACTGCTCTAAAAATCAAGGGGTAACCCAGACCCATGGGTACTGTAATGTACTTCAAAGTTTGATCTGTTCTAGAAATAAGTGAAGAGTACACAGCTTCACTACATTATTCCCCTATTGATATTGTGCACTGCCCATGGCCTAAACACATGCATGCACATGCGCACACACTGTCTCAGGAACCCCACTTTGTTCTCTGGGCACTTGGTAACCTGAGTTTATCACAGAGAGGAACTCTTTACCTGAAATGTCACAGTAAACAGTCTGCTGGTAGAGCTTGGCTTCCAGAGGTTTAAAGTACACAGTGACTTCAGCTGATGAGTTGGGCCAAACATCACCTTCCTGAAAAACATGAAAGAATCATTAAAAACCGTATGATGAAGGGAAGTTACTGTTTTCAAGTGTTATTATAAAATTTGAAGGAAATACTTTTGCAACAAATAAAAGAAAGCACTGTCACTATTTTACCCAATAGATAGGTAACTTATGCTGCTTGTTAAGAAGTCAAACAGTTGGAAATGAACTTCAAAAATAATTTCAGTGAGTTCATGAATATATAATAAGTTTATACAACTAATTATTATATTACTTATAACTAGGATGTTTAGGGCATTTAAAAAATTTGTGTATTCAATGAACATTCATTGTATGCCAATGTATACCCAGCACTGAGATTCAGAGATGAAGTGGGGTATGATCCCATTTTAGATGGATGATAAATATATATATAAATAGTTTACAATATACATAACAAATATTGTGCCTATATTAATAAGGCCCAGATGGGCCACAGAGAAAGAAGTACCTAACTTATTTGATGGAAGGGCCATGTTCCTAGCTTTTGAGGTAACAGCATAAGGAAACACTCTTACTCTATAAAAATAGAGCAATGGCCTACGGCAGAACAGTGTCCAGATCAAACTCTGGTTCTGATCCAGTGTGATATTTCTCACCTTAATTCAAACCACTCAAAAGTCATAATAAGAAATAGAATTTTGTCTCAATGCCATGGCCTGGGTTCGACTCCCAGACAGCAAACCACCAAAAAAAAAAAAGAAAGAAATGGAATTTTGAACTTGTAATGCACATGCCATATATCAGAATGCCCCTGTTGTATTCTTTGAAAAATATTTTGTACTAACCATGTAACCTGGGGCCTCTTCATTAACTTTTCAGGGTTATAAAAGAAGATGCTAATATCACCTGCCTCAAAGGGTTTCCCAAGGTCTGACAAGGTCATGCAGGTCAAATGCTTTGCCCCACACTCAGTACATAGTAAGAGGTCAGTAAATAGCTGTTTACTATGATTGATGTTATATTTATGCCACTTGGAAAGACTAAAAGTATTGGAAAAATTAAGGAGGAAAAAAGCCTGTTGTTTTCTCTATGATTTTTGTAAACAGAGCCAAGTAGGGCATACGTGATAAACACATCCAAAATCTATAAATGTTCCCACCAGCTAACTAGAAAATTAAGGAAAGACAACATGATAAATAATTAGGTTCCAGTTTTAGGCAGTCTCGAATGCATATTCTATTTTCAGTCTGAACATAGTGCTGGAATAAAGAATCAGGCACAGTACAAAATGGTTTAAAATGCAGACAGCCAACAAATGGAGAGGAGATAGGAAACTAGAGCTAATTTGGGTTCATTTATGAAGGTAATGGTCTGATTGGTGTGATTCTCAGGCAGCAGCCCCCTGACTTCAGAATGATGAAGGGTACTAAACCTCCAAGAAGCAGCCGTGAGGCCTGTGAGTGTCCTGTGGGTCCTGGGAGCTCTCACCTCCTAGATCAGCACACTAGAATGAAGGCTCCAGGACATAAAACAGAAGTAGCTTACAGTAAATGCTCAACATATTTATCCAATCAGTCATATCCATTCACTCTGCACATTGTGTAGTTATTAACAAATGTCTATTCATCTTTGTAGTCTCTTTCTGCCATTTCCTCCTAAACTAGAATCACAAAAGTCGTAGTTTTAGAGCTAGCAGAGATGCTTGAGGTCATGCAGGGAATAGGAAATTCCTAAGTACTTTTCTAACCTTGGTATAAGTATCTGCTTTCTTATGATAAATGGCAAATAAATGGTCCCTTTGACTAGTGGGGGTCTTAGTAATAGGGACTATTAGAAACACTCATGGCTAGAGTGGGCAGAAAAGATGGCTCATCCATTCACTGTTGCATCAAGTGTGTCCATCTCAGAAGCACTGAAGACCTGGGTTTCCTCCTAACCCATGAGACGAATGTATTCCCCTGGTGAGTTTAGACTGTGCTCTGTTTGGGAGTATGGACTGGACACAGGTAACCTGTTTTGATCTAGGTCATCTGGGATCCCTAGAAAAATTCTGCTAGAAAAGTCTTGCCAGAACAGTAGGAAATGGCTCCCCAAATGATACATGGAAAATCAGATAATCTCAGTATATGTGGGCAAATTCAAGGGCTTTATCTTTTGGGGTGGTCAAAATCACTTTCAAAAGCATTATCCCAGCTAGAGAATCCAGTGTCCATGAATAGACAAGAAGGCAACACACTTAAGGTTCTCTCCGAGAAGATCTCTTGGAAACCTCATGATTAAAGAAGTCTGATGATCAGAACTGATGGCCTAGAAAATGGTGGCATAGACATGCTCCAGAGAGGCAACCAGAATCTCCCCAGAGTAGGGAGTGCTGATGTCTGGATGTGATCCATGAGAGTACTGTCTGATACGGAGGCTCCCTGGAGGCTGGGAAGCCCTTCTGCTTGGTGAGGGAAGACCAGTGCAATCTAGAGTCCACAGGTTCAAACTGAATAAATGAGACTGTTGGCTCAGTGCTTTCTTATCCTGGGCTGCAGCTGTTTTATTGTGCTTATGACATTTGCTAGTAAATTACAGCTTTATTGAGCACCAGGAGATAATCCTATTCTAAAAGCCTCTCCTGGGCTTGTATCAGGTAATGCGCATTAAGAGGGCTGCGTGTATCTGTAAAAACAGAAGTGTGGTCATTCAGTTTCCTCTCATAGAGGGATGCTTTCAATATTAGGTCATTTGAAGGAGTTAGAAACATGTACAAGGACACTTGTTTTTCACTTGTGATTAAAATAAAAATTAAATCACCTCTTTCTTTATAGCAAGAACTCAATACAGCATTTTCTAGCAAATCGAAGAGAACGAACCCCACAAACAGGCAATTGGCCTAAAATGACCCCACTTTCACTTATTTATCTTTGAAACATTTCATATTACTTCTCCAACTTCTGAAATTAACTTCCATGTCATTTATAAAATTTTTCTTTTTATTGCTCAGTTCTAAAGATGCTGAAAACCAAAATATTCAGAATTTTCCCTACTGGCTCTGACAATCAGTATCTTTTCTTCCCAATCCTACGAAACCAGCCCCATCACACAGAACCCCTGCTATTCTACTTTCCTTGTATATATGGCTCCTCTCCCATCACTGTCCCTTTTCTTGCTCCAAATGAGAGATTAAGTACACAGGATATAATCTGTAAGTGACTACTACCTTGTTTGTTGAAAATAATTGTTAAAATGACCTTCAGTTATATTGTAATTATCTTCCTTCTTGGTCTTAATGGTTTGTTTTTCCCTCATAATCATAACTGAATTTTACTTATTAATCAAGTGACCAGCGAGAAGGAATCAACTTTAAATTTTAAGGTACAAAGCTAATTTCCATATTGCAGTTTTTGCCCAAATATTAAATATCTCTGCAAATGGAACTTCATGTTTCCTCTGAAACAAGAACTGAGAAAGAAAAGTCATCGAGCTCTACATTTATGATTTGTATACTTTTCTCTAGGTATTTATACTTCAATAAAGTTTTTATTAAAATTTGTTTTAAAAAAAAAGAACAAGTGGCTTGAATGGATACAGCCTCTCCTGGGCTTGTATCAGGTAATGCGCATTAAGAGGGCTGCTTTCTGAAAGCTGTCTATGAGTATATGGCCACTGGTTCATGGTAGGTGATTAATACAATCATGAGAAAGGTGCCCTTTAAAAATGTTCCTCTTAAAAATTTATATTGGCAATGATTAAAGGGGCTCTTTTAAAGAAGCCCCTTAAATAAAAAACATATTTTAAAAATCACCTTCTTTCTTCTTTCTCTATTATCCTTTTCCTTCCTTCCTTCCTTTTTTCCTTCCTTCCCACAAAGGGTTATTTCTCACAAATTTTGCAAAATCAAAACCCAAATGCAAGAACAGAGTTATATATAAGTTACTTATTTTATCTGGAAAGTAGTTTACAATAAAACTTAATACCTACATTTATCATATAAAATTTATTTTCATTCCCAACTTAGATTTAGAAGAGTGATCCAAATGTTTGCCTACTCAAATGTTGTATTTTCCATTCATATCTCTAATCTGACAAGAGACTGAATCATATCTAAATCTGAATCATATCTAAATCCAAATCATACTACTTGCAACCATTAACTGAGAGCTCAGTATTATTATTCCCATTTTAAAGATGAGAAAACCAAGGCAAAAAGAACTTAAGTAGCTCACTCAAGGCCACACCAATAGTAGGAGGCAGAGCTGGGTTTTAATAATATTTATTTCTTAATGTCTCAAACTCTGCTGCAATTATAACAAAAGGTCAGGCCTTACCTTTCTCACAGTATAAAAGAATGCTAGAAGAAATTTAAAAACACTACAACTAGGATTTCCCTGGTGGTGTAGTGGCTAAGGCTCTGGCTCTGTCAATGCTCCCGCCTGGGTTCGATTCCAAGCCGGGAACTTACCCACATAAAAAAAAAAAACAAAAAACAAACAAACAAACAAACAAACAAAAAAAAACTACAACTGATCATCAGACTTAGATGAACCCAGCCATCATGACCTGGTATTCCTATCTGGTGACATAATAGGACACCCTGCATGCTCATATGTATAGGTATCTTTGAAGGTGACTCACAGAAAGTTCTTCTGGATGACACAGTCATCAATAGGATTTTGCAGCTTTTGAGAAATGCGTTCGTAAATCCTTATTAAACTTTCCTGGTTGGGCTGGGTCCACTTAGCTCAGAACAAGGTCAGTGAATAATGACTTCAAGAGCAGCTACAATGCGTAGGAATCCCATCATGGTTTACCAAAGTGGAAATATTCTTGACTACATAAATATTTTCAGCTATTCTTGACATATTTAAGGAAAATTTAAAGAATTTCTCTTGGGAAATGAAAACATCCTCTTAAAGTCAAATTTCTATCAATCAGAAAAAAAAAGAAGCACCAATAAGAAGCTACAATCTGTTTCACTACCCACAATTGCTCTTCCAGAACCATCCAGATAAATGAGAGAAATTATAGCTCTGTCATCACTCAGAGCAAATAGAAGTTGTCTCAAAGTGAAATAGAAAACAAAACAAAACAAAAAGCTAAAAAATTGAAGGTAAACTATCCTAATTATCACTGGCAGATTTTTGTACTCTCTCATATCTCTTCTGATAAGAAACTGAATTTAGTAAAGTATTGATTCCAACATAATGACCAGTAAAATTTCTAAGACAGGGGTCTAAGATTTGGTCATCTGTCAGAGGAAGTTTCACAAAAGGTGTGTTCTGTCTTGAGTGAAATGTTCTAACCCACATACAGTGAAAATTCCAGTGGGGTGTTAAGAGAGCTGAGGTAGTTGTATGTGATGTTCTTGCCTTTCTCTGGAGAGAACAGATTTGTGTCTCTTCTAAAAAGGAAGGGTGTGAACTTATTTAATGAGCCATGAGGAACCTTGCCATTTCTAAGACTTCCTTAGGCCTTCTTCCACCCACACTGGTTCTCCAATACAATAGTTAATGTGCCAGTACAATTGAAAAAGTTTTGGCCAAGCACAACAATCTGAGAGGACAAACCATAATAAAGGGAGGCTAAAGAATGGGAGGAAGAGCTGTGACTTATCAAGGACAGTTTGCTCTCAGCAGATCCCTGTCCCTGTCCTTCTCTCTCTTTCCTGGTGTCCATTTCCAAGGAGTCAGCTCCCACATGTCTGCAACGTGACTCACAGTTAATGGTACAAGAAGTGGAAGGGGTGTGAAGTAAAAAGCTAGATCTTTCCTCTTTGGTAGCCATCTGGGCTTCCACCCAAATTGGTTCTGCTGAGCTCACATGCTATGCGGATTTGGGAAAAATAAAGTAAACTAAATTTGAGCTGTGCTTTCAAAGGCTGAATTGCTGAACCGCATGTTTTCTGCAGGCTTAGGTGACAACAAAGCATGGTTTACTATTACTTACATGGTAATAAAGAAATTATCAAGTTTCTCTACCTTTTAAAGGCTTAGTTAAATTATATTGAAGCTTTCCCAGGGATACTGGATACATTTTTCTTTAATGGAACAGACACCAACAGAAGCAGAAATGTTTTTCCTGCTTGCCAATGTCAACCAACTAGGACCAGTTTGGGCAAATACCTTTAAAATTCTCAGACCTTTCTTTTTGAGAAAATATCAAGTGTTCAACATCCAGAAAATTGCTGCATCTTGAAAGTGTGACCTGAGCCAGCAGTACCCGGGTTCAGAAATGAGGCCAGCACATCTGTGCTGTGATTTCTCAGAGGGCTCCTAGATGCCCATGGAAATGAAACGCTTAATTCTCTCTTTTTGCCCTGCAATATTCTTCTGCCTCTCAATTCTAAGAATTGTGTTTTTTGTCTTTGAATTTCTCTCACTCAGGGTACCCAAGAGACCTAAGCAAAGGATATAACAAAATGAGACTGTCAAAATTCTGTACAGTCAGAGTCCATCTAGTAAAATAGGATATTATATTTCTAAAAGCAGTCAATTCCACTTGCTTTTCTGGAAAGCACGAAATATGCATAATAGCCTCAATTTTACAATGCCTTTTCAAAGGGGAAAATAACTACAGAGAAACAGGTGGCTTGAGAAATGATCAGTATGCTACAGAACCACTATCCTGGGTAAGGAATAAATGGAAAAATTTTGGCTAATTACACTAATATTCCCAAGATGTTATTAAAAGAATTGACATAAGGAACTTGACATTAGTAGTAATACACCACATGCTTTAATGACCAGAACAACATGTATGGTTACTATTAGAATGTCAATAAATTACCAAGTAAAGCTTTAAAAAAATCCTTCCAGTCCTCTGTCCTGTAGCTATCCAGGGCTGCCTTCTTCTGTGGCCATTCTGGGTCCTTGCCTAAGACCTTTCATAGAGAATGAACAGCTCTTGGATCTCTGAAAAGACAAACTCCCACCTTTGCACTCTGTAACCATATCAGCATTCAAGACACCCCAGCATAACTCCTCCAGGTTTGAAAACAGATCCCATGGCAATGCTATGCAATGGGCATGATGAGAAGAAAATGAATCAAGTCAATGGTACTAACTAGGGGCCAAATGGTGAACAAGTTGTAGAACAGAGTAAGAATTTACAGTTCTAAAGTCTGGTCAGTCATTCTTACGACATTGAGTGAAATTAGTTCTCACAAGATTATATTAATCAAATTTTATTACATTCAAACCCATTACCACCTCTGGACATTTTAAAGACAATGACTGATCTCTTGATCTTGGATCTGCTTGCTTTAAATTGAAGGAAGCTCTAAAATAGGAACAATGTTCCCATAAAACACACATATGCAGAGAACACAAGGGCTACACTATCCTTGGTTTTGGCTGACTCATTTGAAGAACCAAGATATATAGACATAGGTCTGAAAAAATAAGCATTTCATTTCTTTTTTCTTTTCACACCCTAAGGTAAAAGGTTTGTTATTTTCCTTTTTAAGTTTACCTCATTTGAAGATAATGTCCTTCCCCAGTGAACACAGAGACTAAAGAAATCATCAGAAAGCAAGGTGGTCTCTAAGTCCCTAGACCAACCTTTTATTTTTATCTTTTGATCAATTAGAAACTGATAGATCAGAAGGTGACACTGCATGGTTTTAATCTTCTCTCCCCCTACTGTGAACTCAAGTCATATCAAGAAGCTAATTAAAACAAATCACACTCTAATTAAAAAAAAAAACGAGCTGGTGATGCATAGTTCAGCTGTCAGAAATTAAACAGTGGCTTTGGCATAACTGATATGTTATGTGAGCAAGATTCAGAGGAGATCTCCAGTAGAAAATGGTGATGAACGACCCATAAAATGTAGAAAGACATGTAAGATAGGTGGATGAGCTCCCAGCTGGCTGGTTTTCCTTGTAGTCATCCTTCTCTGTGAATTCACAACCTCTCCTTGCTTTGCAGGGTCTCTAAAGGTAAGCACCTGGAGGCTGTCGTGGGCCCTCTACAATTGCCCTTCTTTGCTCTGCTCTTAGAATTTCCATTCACTTTTCATGCCTTCTATGAAGACCTCTGTAAGATTGTCACATATCTTATCTCCAATCCTAATTGCCTTCCCACAAATTTATTAATACATTTCCAAAACTTTTTGGACATCTATTTTCATCTCGAATTGAACATATTCAAAACCAAACTCATCATCAGTAACTGGTCTCCATTCATCCCTCCCTCCCTCCCTTCCACCAGTAATTGGTACTGTTGTAGGCCTGGCGCACAGATGAGGACAAGACACTCCTTGACCTTAAGGAGTTTAGAGTCTGTTCCAAATTGAAGAATCATAACTTAAGAGTCAAAAAGAATCCAAGTATCCCACCCTTAAAAAAAATCCTTGTTTTGCGTACAGGCAGCCAAAGCGAAAAGAGACCAAATGATTCATTTAAGGTCAAATTAGTTATTGGCAGCAAAGCTAGGAGTTAAGCTCAGGACTCCTGACTTGCTAATTTCTATCAAAGACATATTACAAGGGCTATCCAGAAAGCATCCAACCACGTAATATGAAAAAACAGAGGCATTTATGATTACGTATTTTTCTGGACAACCCTTCATACTTCTCCCAGCCATTCTAGTTCAGATTCTGAAGAGACACATGATTTCTTACAATGTCTCACCCCCAATGACTAGTCAATCAAAAAGCACTTTATTGCCTTTCTTAGGAACATCTCTCACATCTGTCATTTCCTTTGTTTTTCTGACCATCACCACCAGGTCAACCAGCCAGGTCAGTGTTACCCTGACACATCACATTGAACTTTCCCGCAGAAATGTCCAGTCTCCCTGACCCTTCCTGCACTAGCACATTTCCCCTACCTCTCATTCTCTATCCACTCTCCTCTGATTTGATCCACATGTGGCTACCAGGATAGTATTTCTCAAACACATTGAACATATCACACTCCTGTTATGAGTGCGCCAGTGAGTCTCAGATGCCCTTGGCATACATACTGTGTGGGGAAACGGATCTGTGGCCATGGAGAAATATGGCTTGCACTCTACCTCTTGGAGAATTATCTTCTCTTGAACCAGTATTTCCCAAACTTGCTTGACCATAGAACGTCCTTTTGCCAAGGAACACATATAACCACCCCTCAGATCCAGTGTTTGCAGAAATACACTGTGGTAGATAGACAACAGCCTATAGGCTACAGCACAATAGGTTGACCAGGAGTCCAGATTGCCATTACTCTCCTTACCAATCTTATATGTTATATTCTCCATGACTGCATGTTTCAGAAAAACCAGTCATTTTATTGTTATGTAATATGCCATGAAACTAATAGTTGCCATTTTCTTTGTTTTCATAATTTCTCCAACTGGAAACATTCTTCTTCCTTTCCACTTAATTAAACCTTGCCCTTCCTCCAATATGCAGTTGAGATCTCATCTCTTCTACAAACCCTTTCTCAACTCTCTCATCAAAACTGCTGCAGCATTTATTTACCTGTACCGAAAATCAACATCTGAACAATGGAAAAATACTCCTAGTTCACATGTGGGTGAAGAAACGAATGAAATGCCTTCAAAGTCATTTATAAGGTAAGATTATATTACACTCACAAGAACTGTGCTTCTATAAAACTATCAGGATCTTTAAGTAGGGGAAAAAGGAGATTTAACATCAATAAATAGTTCACTATAACTGACACTGGGTTCTGCTGTTTTGACCAGCATAATTTCAGAAAGACACCAGGAAAGTTTTATGCCTTCATTTTCATTTTGCAAAAACTGTCAAGAACCAGCTGATGAATATTAGTATGAGAAGAAAACCTGAATGTATATATTTTGCATCTGTAATTTTGTACAGAAAAAACAAAATCATTACAGATACTATAAACATAACTTATACTCTAAGTGAGTATTATCCCCTTCCTGTTTCTGGTGATTTTTTTCACACAATATAAATAAAATTGGTCTTACTTATTTAAAAAATAGCATTTCTGTGAATCGTTGTTTTTAAAAATGTTTTTCTTCCTAATGGGGAAAAGATGCCTTATCATAAGAGTGCCCAATTCAGTTCCTATCTAGAATTCAAAACAATCATATTAAATGCTTTATTTTAATATACACATATCCCCATCAAGAAGCTTCAGGTTATGGAAGACAGTATGAGAAGAATATTTGAGGTAACCCTACTTCTAAATTGAAAATGTACACGGAATATCTTTCCATTTCTTTGTATTCTCTTCAATTCCTTAAGTGTCTTATAGCTTTCAGTATATAAGTCCTTCATGTTCTTTGTTAGTTCTCAGGTATTTTATTCTTTTTGTTGCAGTCACAAAAGATACTGATTCTCTCCTTTCTTCTGAAGTTTCATTGTAGGTATATAGAAATGCAATTGGTTTTTGTACATTGATTTTGTATCCTGTGACTTTACTCTATTTGTTTATTGTTTCTAATAGTTTTCTGGTGGAGTCTTTGGAATTTTCTATATAAAGAATCATGTCATCTGCTAATAGTGACAATTTGATTTCTTCTCTCTTGCCTGATTGCTGTGGCTACAACTTCCACTACTACATTGAATAGCAGTGGTGACAGGGGGCACCCCTGTCTTGTTCCTGATTTTAGGGGAATGGGTTTGATATTTTCCCCATTCAGTATGATATTAACTGAGGGTTTGTCATATATGACCTTTATTATGCTGCGGTACTTTCCTTCTATACACATTTTATTCGGTGTTTTGAACATAAATGGATGTGGTATCTTGTCAAATGCTTTTTCTGCATCAGTTGATAGAATCATATGATTTTTATCTTTTATGTAGTGTATCGCATTGATTCATCCTTGTGCTCCTGGGATGAATCCCACTTCATTGTGGTATATAATCTTTTTGATGCATTGTTGTATTCTATTTGCTAATATTTTGTTTAGGATTTTTGCATCTGTGTTCATCAGAGACCACAGTTTTCTTTTTTTGTGTTGTCTTTACTGAGTTTTGGTATTTGGATTAAGTTGGTCTCATAGAATGAGTTGGGAAGTACTGACTCTTCTTCAATTTTTTGGAAGAGCCTGAGGAGGATAAGCATTAATTCTTCTTTGAATGCTTGGTAAAACTCATTGGTGAGACCATCTGGTCCAGGGCTTTTTCCTTTGGGGAGGTTTCGGATCATTGTTTCAATTTCTTTACTATTGATTGGTCTATTTATATTATCCAGTTCTTCCCTTCATAATATTTTTTATGATCCTTTGCATTTCTGTGTTCATGGATCAGAAGACTCAATGTTGTTAAAATGGCTATATTACCCAAAGCAATATATAGATTTAATGTACTTCCCATCAAAATCCCACAGATATTCTTTCAAGAAATTGATAAAAAAAAAAAAACTTAACAGATTTGTATGGAACCACAAAAGATCACAAATAGCCAAAGCAATCCTACATAAAAATAATAAGCCTAGACGTATCACACTCCCAAATTTCAATCTATACAACAAAGCATCAATAACCAAAACAGCTTGATATTGGCAGAGAAACAGACACAAAGACCAATAAAACAGAATAAAAAACACATAAATAAACCCACAAGTATATGGACAAATAATTTTTGACAAAGGAGCAAAAAATATACATGGGGAAAAGACAGTAAATGGTACTGGGAAAATCAGAAAACCACATGCAAAAGAATGAACTTGAACTGTGAACTGTCACTATATACCAAAATTAACTCAAAATGCGTTAACAACTTCCATATAAGATCTGAAACAATAAATATATAGAAGAAAACATCAGCACTAAACTTATAGACCTCAGGTTCAGAACGGACTTCATGAATCTGACCTTGAAGGTAAGGGAAGTAAAAGCAAAAATAAATGAACAAGACTATATCAAACTAAAAAGCTTCTGCACAGCAAAAGAAACCATCAACAAAGCAAAGAAACAACCAGCCAAATGGGAGAAAATATTTGCAAACAATGCCTCTGATAAGGGGCTAATATCTAAAATCTATAAAGAACTCACATGACTCAACAAAAAGACAAACAATCCAATTAAAAAGTGGGCAGAGGACCTAAACAGACACTTCACCGATGAAGACATACAAATGGCCAACAGACATATGAAAAAATGCTCAACCTCATTAGCTATCAGGGAAATGTAAGTCTAAACCACAATGAGATACCACCTCACACCTGTGAGAATGGCTATTATCAACAAGACAAGGAATAACAAATGCTGAAGGGGCTGTGGAGAAGAAGGAACCTTCACACACTGCTGGGAGTGCAAACTGGTACAACTGCTATGGAAGACAGTGTGGAGGTTCCTCAGAACATTGGGAATGGAGTTACCATACAACCCAGCAATCCCGCTTCTGGGTACCTATCCAAAAAAAAATTGAAAACTTTAGTCCACAAAGTCTTATGTACCCCAATGTTCATCGCAACACTATTTATGGTGGCCAAGTCATGGAAACAAACACAGTGCCCTGCGACAGATGACTGGATAAAGAAGCTGTGGTACATATACACAATGGAATATTACTCAGCTGTAAGAAAAGATGAAATACTGCCATCTGTGACGAAATAGATGGAACTCGAGATGATCATGCTAAGTGAAATAAGCCAAACAGAAAAAAAACAAGAACCATATGACTTCATTCATAAGTGGAATATAAAACTGAAAGCAACAAAGAAACAAAAACTCGTGGACATAGTCAATAGTTTAGTGGTTACCCAAGGGTAAGGGAGGATGGGGTGGGCGAGGAGGGAGGGAGAGTCAAATACTCTTTGATGGAAAGAGAGCTGACTGTTGGTGGTGAACACATAATGCAACACATGGACAATGCACCGTAGAATTGTACACTTGGAACCTATGTAATTTCTGCTAACCAATGTCACCCCAATATATTTAACAATAAAAAAAGTACAAGACTTTCCTTTGGGCTTCCCACTTCCTCCTGACCCCCAGTGTTTGCTATCTCTGAGTCATCCTCTCCTAGAAGGATGAGAAACAGGACAGCATCATCAACTTGGATCTCCAGTACCAGCTGGGAAGAAGAGTGGACTGCCCACTCTTCGGACCTTACCAGGACCTTAGCAGGTCTAAGATTGCCATTTTTGATTACTCCTTTTTGCCTCGGCCCTGCTCAGCCGTTCGCTTGCTTAGACTTGTAATGCCTTCCTGATCTTTACAACATCTTTGGGCTTGACTTCTTTGAACAGGTATCTTTCCTGTCCTTCAGGTTCATCTTGATTTAACCTCTTGCTAGTCTAACCCATCATATCCGAAGATCCCTTTACTAATTAAGCCTTGGACAGTCTTCTGATGTGAGAGAAAATTCAGCCCTCAACTCACTTCTTCAACTTTATTTTCCTACTTGAACTCTTTACTTCAAACAAACTGATCCGTTCATGGAGACTAGAATGAGCCATGCCATGCACATCCCCAATTTTGTTTTCCAAAGTCCTGTGACACATGATGCAGTTTGAGGCTCTGCTCTCCAGAAGCCCTCTCTAACATCTTAATCAGTGACAATCACCTCAGTCTCTGAACAACTGTATTGACTGTCTTCACCAATGATTCCCACAGAAGGTCCCACAGCAAAATAGTTCCAAAGAAGGTCTCCAAGTGGAGAGATTTACAATGTACATTATCATATTAAAGACTTTTAGAAGCCTTCAACAAATTTCAAACAATATTGAACTGAGTGTTTCTTAAAAGTATTTATACATAGAATCTCTTTTCTATGTTACATGCTTTAGTAACAATTTGGAAGTTCAGACATAAGAAAAAACAGGTCTATACAAGTCAGAGGCATTTCCCACAAGTCACCTTGTATTCTAATGTGTCCGTGTCCCCATGTCTTCTCTCCAACTGGTTTGAATGGTAACATCCCATCACCTCTAGCTGTGGGCTTTCTCAACTCCTATTGCTGTCCTTATCCCTGCATCACTCCATGCTTGCTAAGTGAGGTAATGCACAGTGCCTAGCACATAAATACAGATGATACTAGCTACTTTCATTTTGAGACAGTGGGCCAGACTGGTCAAAAGTTTGGTCTGTAGAATCAGAAAGACCCTGTTCTAACTCTGGTTCCACTTTCACTAAGTAGACGGTGAGGTTGAGAACTATATCTGCTTTCTTCATAGAGGCCTGGAATGCACAGAGTGCCTGGTACAGAACATGCAGTCAATAAGTATTGATTGAGTAAATTAAGGACAAAGTGGTTTTCACCAAGCAATTTTGCCCACCAGGGGACATCTAGCAATGACCAGAGGCAGTTTTGATGGTCACAACTGGCATCTGGTGGGTAAAAGTCAGGGATACTATTAAACATCCTATAGGACAAAGAATTATCCAGCTCCAAACGTCAATAACACGGAGGTTGAGAAACCCTGCTCTAAAGTCAGGCTCATTAGGGCTAAATTTCTAAATACTGACACTAACTGTTTAGCCTTGAGTAAATTATCAAATTTCTCTAAGTCTCAATTTTATCACCTGTAGAAAGGGGACTGACTAAAACTGATAATATATTTACAAATGAGATAGATTGGGTAATGCATACAACATGTTTAACAGTGATTGGTGCATAGAAAGTGCAACCTATAAATGTAACCTATGAGCATTCTTATCATTAGCCTTCATTCACTGTCTCATGATGATGATGATGAGGCTGGTCAGATGAAATCTTTATGCTCTCGGAGCTCACCATATCAATCGCAGAGTGAGGACTCTCATCAAAATAAGCCCTGCACTCCCACTTACATTTACTGTATGGTCAGATTGTATATATGTGCTCACCAGGGGCTCAATAATGAAAATGTTATCCAAGAAGAGCATACTGTCTGCCTGCACCAGCCTTCTCCGATTCTCAAAGGTGTGGGAGAGAATGGAAAGGCGTTCTCGGAGTGACGGATCCATAACACACTCTTCCAGAAACTCATCGGTCTCATTTTTTTCCTCTTCGATCAGATCCTCACAGACTCTAAAGAAAAAGCAGGAAACGTGAGATTCATTTTGGTACTCCCATGAAGAACATGTAAAGGGCTCCCCTGCAGTCTTCTCTCCTGGGAATAGTTTCACCCATCATCCTGGTCTGGTCTCCCTCCTTGCCCTGAGTATATAACAAACTTGCTATATACTTGTACTTTAACTTCTCAGGAGCCTCAATTTGCTCTTTGGTCACTTCCTTCAAGAAGTCCTCCTGGGCTTCCTGTCTTCCTCAAAGTCCTTGCTTACTCCTGAATCCTTATGCATATTTGGACAGACGTTTTGTTTTAGGTAATTGTGTTTTCTGATTGCTTTTTAAATACTGAACATCTATCCTGCCTCTCACACTTCAAGGACAATTTTGTTTCTTTTAAACTTGCTTAGATTTAATTCTTTCTTAGCTGTTTAAGTTACCAGGAGAACAGACTCCAGAACCAGAAAGGACTAGGTTTGGATACTATAATACTATCTAGCTACTAGCTCTTTGACTTTGACTACTATTTCCTCCAAGTCTCAGTGTCTTCACCTGTAAACTAGGAATAATAGGAGCTTCTCCATCATAAAGCTGTATTGAGGATTAAAGGTGATCAAATACCTGGTGCCATTCCTGGGACTAAGCAGGTTCTCAATAAATACCAGTTTTCTCCCTGTGTCAACCACAGGCGATTACCAAGCTGTCAAGCATATCAAATGCTCAAACCACACCAAATACACCTCCTTTTCTCCTTCTTTCTAGCTCGTCACATCCCTTGTGATAAGTAAGAAAAGGAGCCTTCCCCAACCCCTCCACCCACTGCCCTCACTGAAGGTGTGTTCACATTACTCCTGATACCAGTGACTTCCTCTGAATTATGAAGACTGAATTTTATCTCCTTCCAGGGCACATGACCATTTACCCAGCCTTTTACTGGTATTACCAATGATGAGAGGCAAATTATTTTACCTCCCTCAGTGAGAGTCTAGGGTCACTGAATTCCTGTTCTAGCCCCAACTATTATCTGAATGACTTAATGCAGACCATATGCTCAGCAATGTGAAATAACGCTTTTTAATAACTTTAACATTTAGGGCCCTTTGGCCACATAACATAAAGATGTTGAAGAAATGAATTCGGTGTGTTCTGGTTCCAAGGAAGAAAGCGTTCTGTGCTTCCTTTTTATTGCTGTTTGGGAAGCAGTGTCCAAGGTAACAAAAGCAGCAGTCCCTTTATACTGCTGGGCAGAGCAGCGCAAATTAATGAGAGCTCGGTCCATAGGAGGAAAGGAAACCATTAATTGCTGTGAGTGGAATTTATGATACCTATCTTCAGAAATAAATCCTAAAGAAACCACCATGAATGTAAATTAAAACACAGCTACAAAGATGTTCATCAAAGTGCTAGTAATAAAATTAAAATGTGGATAAATTTGATATAAGGTTGCAGGAGGTTAAACAAATAATGGGAATCATAAACATCACATTTATTTAGGAGGTTAATGGGGATGGGGGTGGGGATAAAATGCCTTTGCATGGACCAAGGATGATAATGCTCTATGAACTGAGGAGTATCATTAACTCAATCCTTGCACCAAAAAAACAAAAGAGCACAAAACAAAAATTCCCAAATGCTGCTTTTCTCCTGCACTGCTGGGACTCTTAAATCAGTAACAGCCGTATACTGCAAAGGGGTGGGGTGGAAATAGGTACTGGATGGAGAACTAGAGCCACGGCTGAGAGTCCAAGAAGGGAGCATGCAACAACCCTTTGAGCTGGGTTGACTCCAATGAGGGCTCAGTCTACTGTTTGGCCATTTGTCCTGCTGATCTTTATGGTCTCCTGCTTCAGAGGTGGTCCTGTTCTAAAGCTGAGGACACCTCTCATCAGAGAGTACGCTACTAAAAGTCATGGAATGCTTGGGGATGTAGCAAGGAACAAGAAAGAGGTGAGAGGGAAGAGACAACCTGGTCAAATAAGATTAGGCATAAATGGCCTATTTCTCCTTCAAATCCATTTTCCCACTTTCCCCAGGCATCTGGCCCTAGGAGAGGGAGAGGAGGGTAAGGGGCAGCACATTCAATAAACTCTTCGCTTAGACCAACCAATCCAGTTTGGAGAAACATGAATTATGTTGCTATGTGTCACCCACAGTGAAAATGGAGGTATTCTTATTTAGCCATCTGAAGCCACTTCTCAAGTTCACTGTTTAAGGGAGGAGCATGATCCTACATGATAAGATTAGGCCTCCAATCATGGTTATGAAAATGCTGTCCCATATTATTCCTTCGCTACAAAAATTTTGCCAGAGGAACTAATAGAAAGAGCAAGACAGCTAATGAAAGGAAAACAATATAAGGTTAATATTAAAGAGACAAGGGTGTGAGTGCCGGGGCGGGGGGAGAGTGGAGGAAAAAAGAAAAGAAATATCCATCTACACGTGGTTGAGATTACTTCTCTATACCTTACCATCTCTGACAGTAATCAGTTTGAATTTTTCTTAAGTTTCACTGCTTTAATGAACTTCCTTAAAAACGTTTTGGACAGAGGCCTGGCATGGATCACGTCCTGTACACGTAGTCAAACCCACAGACATAGTTGAAATTAAAGCTGGCTTCCCCTCAGATAGTGTGTATTTATTCTCCTCAAAATATTATGCCTATAGGACAAGCAGGATATTTAAACACTACATTCACTGCTGCTCCTTTGTTCGTACCCTGCTGCCAATTTTATCTTTAAACCTGCCTGGGCCATTCTGATTGCTGGTACACACAAGTCAGCTGGGGAATAAGAACAAGTGAAGCAGCAGACGAGCCATTTCCTCTTGCCTTTTTGAACTATGGGTACTACGAGGCAAGCTAAGTTTTTAGGAAGGAAGGACTTTTCTCACTTTTAAAAGATGGCACAGTGGAAATCCAGTGATTAAAGCTCATTGTTTGATGACGCTTCTGGTCCACTGTGTCCTGCCATTGTCACAGCTCCTTCTGATTCAATTAGGGGCAGTGCAGTGGGAGTCCTACCCGGTTTCCATGGACCTAAGACCTATTTTTATCACATACTAACTTGGTTTTAAACAAAGCTTTGAAGCTTCCCAGGGTTAATCTTTAATGAAATTGGAGAGGCAAATAAAAAAGGCTGAAATAAATTCCAATGAAAGCAGCAAAGGTAATAATTCAGGGAGGAAAGAAGAGTTTAAAAGAGGCAAGGGTACATTCAATAAAAAGAAATATTCAAAATTTAACTGTGAAGAGATTAGTTAAGAGAGTTTGGTTTTCCATTTAATTTTCTCCACTGCCTGGAGTATCATCACTTTAAAAAGCAGAAGATTAAAGATACCACCAAGAAGATATTATTAAATTACATGGTTAGCAGGGATTCAGCAATGCTACTAAAACTGAGACTATGAAAGCAGTTATATGTAATCCCTTCTTTTTCCTTACTGTTGATATTTTCTGAAAATACCTTTTCACTGAAAAAAAGAATTTTACATTGATCCCCACCCAAAAGAGATTATTTTAGAAACCTATGAAATCTGATCAATGTGTTTAGGGTTATGAAACAAATTACAGACATGTAGATTAGTTTTGAGAGAACAGTGGAAAATGATATATTTAGTGTTTAAAACCCAGTAGTTTAGCTACTGATAAATTATAACCATGTTAAAATTCACTGAGATTGGACAACATTGTGTTCCACATAGCTCAAATCAAGTTCTTGAAATGAAAAAAGGGAATACCATACACTGGAACCAAGTTATAAAATTTCACATTGTTGAGGTGGTTAAAAACTTACCACAAAAGTCATTGATTTTTTTCGTAATAACTGAGCTTTATGTTCCCTCAAATTCCAGCATATAGGTGATTTTTCTTACAAACCTATACTTTTCTTTGTCTTCCTCTTCCTGGGTAGCAAATATCTTCCACTGGAAATGGGCAATGATGTTACTCCGGTTATAAATAGTTACAGTTCTCTGATTGGCCAGAGATATGTAGGTTTTCTCAATGATCAAAGAATTCCTGTCCAGCCTTATATTCATGTCTATGGCAGCTCCATACAGAGATACAAACACTTTTTCACCTAGAAATTTAAGGAGAAATACACTTTGAGATTTATTCTAGAATGATGCTACAAATGAAGCTATTTTTTTCCCTAAGGTGAAGTTAGAAAATACTGTACAAGCATTACACATTTCATTTTTTTTCCCCAGGCATGTAAGGAAACAAAACTTTATCAGTGAGAACCTACAGGTACTAGAAAAACAGAAACAGATGCACAAAGAATCACATGCTAGAATCATCACATGCAGACTTAACTATGCTTAGCAATTTAAAGAAACAAGGGATGAGCCTGACTATATGCAGAAACAGAAAGTTTTTTTAAAAACTAAAAAATCTAAAAAAGAGCCACACTCTAGGCTCTTATAGAATTAAAATAAAATACATTTTAAAAACTCTAAGAATATACTTAGTAAGAGAATTGTATTAATTTTAAACAATGAAAACACCGGAGGCAATATGAAAAAATAAAAATACATGGAAAACGCACAATGAATAGGTAAAAGACCAGGCAGATGGAGTGAGATGATGTAAGTGTTCAACTGGAAGTTCATCACAGTAAAGAGATAATGAAGCAAGGACAATATTTCAAGAAATGAATGGGAGAGGAGGTGGGGGAGCTAAATATAAGGTGATGGAAAGAGAACTCACACTGGGTGGTGAACTTATTTTACAAGTTGACAATGCACTGTAGAATTGTACACCTGGAACCTATGTAATTCTTGCTAACAGATGTCACCCCAATAAGTCTATCAATAAAAGAAAGAAAGAAAGAAAATATCCTTCACTGGCCACCATTGCCTCATTTTTAAATAAAAACCAAAGGAAAAAAAAAAGAAGTGATGATTAAGAGTTTTCTAGAATGATTAAAGTCATCAGTTCACAATTCAAAAGGCCCAATGAATGCCAAGTAGGATAAATTACAAGAAATTCACAATAAAACAGAGGATGGCAAAAAAATGTATACACTTTTTTTTAATGCATATGAAGGCTATTTTATTGATTGATTGATCTACGTACTGGAAGAGCTGAGTTTCAATACAGGCCACTATGTACAGGCAGCAGAAGTGGAGCTTTATTTCTTGTCTTCTTCCTTAGACAGAGTCTTAATGATTTCTTCTTCCTTGGCCCGGAGCCGCTTTTCATGGCACAAGCATGCTTCCTTGGTCTGGACCTTCGGGCCTCAGCCTGGTAAGCAAGAAACTTCTTGCAAGCCTTATCTGCCATCAGATTGCGATGTGTTGCATGAGAATCCACTTGTTTTTTTAACACATTACCCTTCCCTTTCAGGTACAGGCAGTCGATTTTCTTAGATACACAGTATCTTCTGAGCATTTGGGGAAGAATTCTCATCCTTCTCATCCACATTACCTTCTCAGGTATTCAAGCATTGTCAGTACCTTTTTGCTTATCTATGCCCACGTGCCTGCGCTTCCTGTGGGCCAGGGTGTTTTTTCAGCATCAAGCTCGGGAATGGATAGTCATAGGCTTTTGGATGATCAGCCCATCTTTGATCAGCTTCTGAATCTGCTGACGGGAACTGGCATTGGCAATTTCATTGGTTTCATTGGGGTCCAACCAGACCACCTTTTTGCGACAATGGAGAACACTGCAGGCAAGCCTCCTATGAAGCCTGAGCATACTCATGGCTGCCGCCGCAGCAGCAGCAAAAGGAAAGAACTCACACGTTTTAAGAAAGGAAAACACTGTATTAAAATTGTAATACTCAATGTATACCAATAACAAAAGATGAGTACAAGTCACATTTGACTTCTGTAATTGCAAAAGGTGCTCACAGTGGTTACCACTAGTGTCCAGACACTTCTGATTATGGCGAACCACTGCTTTAGCAACGCTGACCAAAGTGGCCACTTGTATCTCTGTGTGTGCCATTTGAATTTTTTCCCAAAGTATCACCAGTGTAGCCTGCATTCTACAGTCCACCACATCCTTTAAGGTCCCCCATAGGTACAAGTTAAAGGGTATTAGGTCAGGAGAATGTGGGAGAAACTCAAAAAATGTTCTTGAATTTCAAATACCACTTCAAAATGGTCTTGCGCTCCTCGAACAACAGTGCTGCCACCATTTCTTTGACTGTCCTGTCTGTCATATAGGTGGCTCTAACATTCATTTGACTAACACCATCTTTTGAGTGAACATCATACTACACATTGCTACTGTAATTCAATTCAACTTCAAAAAGTAATACATAGATAACATCTCTTAAATGTATATACATTTTTTGGCAACCCGGGTATATTGCAGTGAAACTAAAGAAAATCAAAGACGAAGAAAATCCTAAAAGTAGCCAGAATTGAAAAGACATTATCTTCAAAGAACCCATGGTTATAATTACAGCTAACTTTTCAACTGAAACAATGGAAACTATAAAACAATGAAATGTCTTGTTCAATATGATACGGGAAAACAATGCCAACTAAGAAATCTATAATTTTTCATTTTTTTTAATCTAAAAAATCTTTATTTTGTCCTCACTGTTTAAGGATATTTTCAATGGGTAAAGGATGCTAAATTAGCTTTCTTTCTTTTTCTTTCAGCACTTGAATAATCCCATTTTACTGTCTTCTGGCTTCCATAATTTCAGCTGAAAAGTTTCCCATCAGAATTACTAGGGTACCTTTTAAGATAATGTGTCTTTTTTCTCTGACTAGTTTTATAATAGTCTCCTTGCTTTGGCTTTCAGTAGTATTTGTAACACTAAGGATTTGCTGAGCTTTGTGAAACTTGGATTAATATCACTCATCATTTTTGGAAAATTCTCAGACACTATCTCTTAAAATATTTTTTAATCCCACTCTTTCCTCTACTTCTAAGACTCCAATTACATATACTCATAAGTTGACCTTTTGACTGTGTCTCACATCCACATGGCTTTTGCTTTCTATTCCTTTCCCACCCCATTCTTCTTTGCTTCTCTCTGCTTCAGTTTGGGTATTTTCTATGGATCTGTCTCCAGGTTCACTAATCCTGTCTTCTGCAATCTCCATTCTACCATTAAATTAACACAATTAGTTCTTAATTTCCAACATTGTATTTTTCAGTATAACATTGTTATTATAACCTGACAAATATAAAACAAATAGGTCAATATGTAGGCTTATTATACTTCTGAATATCAATGTAAAATCCTAAATAAAAAATTTGCCATCATCATTTCTGTAATTAAGCTGTGGTGACGTCACTTTGCTCCACTGTTTATTTCCTTGACTGAATCCTTCTCTTTTCTCAATCCTATGACAAGAGGTCATAGCTCATATCACAGGTTTGGATTGACACCTGTACTCACCCTCATTCTCTGGCCCACTTTCATGTAATACATTGATTGTTTTGGCTTTTATTTACCACATTTCCTGATGTCTGAATCTCTTCAGCTCAAAATACAGTACTTGTTTAATAACTGAATAAATGGGTGAATATAAAAAAAATTTTGCCAACATAATTCATCAGCACATTAATGATAATTTGCAACAAAGTGGAGTTTACTTCAGGAATGCAAAGATGGCTCTCTGTTAGAATATCTATTAATATAGAATAAATCTAAAGGGGAAAAAATGTATGATCTTCTCCATTGATGTTAAAAAAGAATCTAACAAAATCCAATACATATTTTTTATTTAAAAACTCAATAAAATAAGGACTCATAGAATTAAAACATAGTATAAAGTCTCAGTAATTTAAAATAGCATAAAGAGACTGATCTATGAGTGGAATGGAATAAAAAGTCAAAACAGACCCAAATACATATAGGAATTTATTATATTATAAAGGTAGCATCTCAGTTCACTGGTGTAATGATGAACTTTGTTAACAAAAACAACAACAGTACTATTGGGACAATTTGGTAGCCATATGGAAAAACAAAATCAGAATAAAAGCCAAATGAATCAAATATTTAAATATTCAATATGAAACCAAAGAAGTTGAACAATATACAGAAAAACTTTTATATAACTTTAAAGGGAAAGTTTTCTGTGACTCAAAAATCTGGATTCCTCTAAAAAGATTAAGAAATGTGATTACATAAAAACAAAAAAATAAATCCTGCATGGCACAAAAATTCATAAGCAAAAACAAAGAAAACCTGGGTAAGATATTTGTAGCTTACATCTGAGACAAAAGAATCAAATACCCAAATATATAAATAGCCCCTAGAAATCAATAAAGCAATCTAATAGAAGACTGGGGGTGAGAGGTGGGGGTGAAGGAATACAGAGGTCCCTTATATGCATTACCAGATGCTCAACTTCACTCATAATAAAAGAAATTCAACTGAAGATGTATTTATATACTATTTTCCTCCATCAGACTGGCAAAACAAAACAAGTTTGAGAACATAATTTGTTGTTAAGACTGTGGAGAGAAGGCACTCTCAAACACTACTGTGGGAATACAAAATGGTACTATTCTTACCCACTCCATGGAAGGAATTTGGTGACACAGATCAAAATATCTATCAAAATTATAAAACTACTTACCCTCTGGCCTACTTCTAGGAATGTATTGCATAAATGAGTAAGAACAAGACCAAGGGCATTTATTCATTATAGCATTGTCTTAATAACTACAGAGTGGAAACAGCCAAAGTATCCATCAAGAGAAGGCCAGTTAAATAATCAGTGCTACACCTAAAAGTAAAATACTGTGCAGGTATGAAAAAGTAGACAGTGATATGAAAAGATCTCCAGGACACATGTGGAAAAAGCAATGTTTAGAACAATTTACATAGTATGTCATTTTTGTATATGGGGGAAATATAAGCATATATATTCATGTTTGTATCTATCTGCATAAAAACATTGGAAGGATATGCAAGAAACCAATAAAATGAGAGCAAATTGGGGTAGGGTAAAAATAACACCATTCAATATATACTTTTAAATATATCTTTAAGTTTTGAACATATGAATACATTACCTATCCAATACTTTAATGTAAAAAAGGATTACAGAGCCCCAAGATAATTATAATAGTGCTAATAATGAGAGAAATTAAAATACCATTTCATAATCATCAGATTAACAAAAATCAAACAGTTGGACAATGCTCCTTCAGCAGTACATTGGCAAGAATGTAGAAAAACAAGAATTTACATATACTGCTGATGGAACTACAAACTGGTACAACAACTTGACCAATCAATATAGTATCCAGTAAAGCTGAAGATTCATATGCCCTATACCTCAGCAACTGTACTTCTAGGTACAGTATTTATATTGAGGGACCATTTCATAGTGGCAAAAGAAGACATATACAAAGATACTCATTGCAGCATTGTTTTTAATAGCAAAAAACTAGGACTATCCTAATAATCACTAGGAGAAGAGATAAATTAAGATATTTTCACATACTAAAGTGTTTATATTAATTCAAATTAATAAATCAGAGCTATGTGTATCTTTATGTTTAAATCTTTAAAACATAATGTTAAATGAAAAAAGTTGGAAATGGTACATACAGTATGATACCATTTATTTGAAATTTAAAACCACTTGAGACAATAGTATATATTGCTTATAGATAAGTATATATGTTCGAATAGCATAAAAATGTACCCAGTACAGGTCCTCTGAGGACTAAGACATGGGAATTAGATCAAGAAAAAGTAACAAGGTGACTTTAAATCTGTAATCAGTTCATTTACCCATAAAATAAAATATCTGAAAAAAATGTACATAACAAAATGTTGAGATGTGTTAAATAAAATAGTTGTTAATTATGTCTATGCTTTTGTGGTTATTTGAAACATTTCATTGTTGAAAAACTAATCAAGAATAAGATCCAAGGGTTTACTTATTTCATACGAATCTAGGGGTCAGAGAGATTAATATCATCAACTGTAAAACTGTTCCTTCCCAGAAACATACCAAGAGCCACTACATTATGTTCAAGAGCTATCAAATATTAACTTTTTTACCATCTTCCAAAAGTCACCATATCCACAAAGTGAAGGGAACAATAACTCTTGTCTTGTCCTCACAGTTGTTGAAGTACTTGCTTTTTACGCTCAATTTTCTGAAGACAGCCTTAAAAAGGGTTTCCAGCCCCTAACTTTGAAGACTGATAGGATGGAAGGCATGTTGTGCCTCCAAGAATGGATAAGGTAGCTGTGCTGCCTCAGCATCTGTGTCCTTGGATCACCTGGTTCCTTTGGGGTTTCTGGGGTTGAAAGCTGCAATCACTGTAGATGAGGTTAGCCAACACCATTTATTATGTCTTAGTAAAGATATATTTTATGGAAGGTCTCATTACCTCTTGCCAGTTTTGCTACTATCAATCTAGCAAAAACAAATATGAACAAAACTAATTTTACAAAAAAAATGTGGAAGGAGCTATATACACAATACATTTCATACTGTGGTTTCAGTACTTTCAGACAGCAGAGGACAGTAAATAAAATATATGAGTGGCACCCTAGATTCTCTAAGGAAATAACAAGTTGATGGATAGAGTGTTTCTCATCCCTTGGTCACAGCGGGGTCAAATTCACCAGTCAATTGAATTGCTGAATCAAACTTCTTCAGAAGTGCTCTTTCTTTGAAAGGTTCAGCAAACAAATTATGGGACTTGACTGAGCTCACCCACCACATCAGTGGCAATGTGAAAGTTGGTATTTTTTAATCTGCATGGAAGGCATCATAGAATTATAGAAAGGGCACTGATCTCAAATGTTGCTGAAGACTTGGGTTTAAATTCCAGTTTTACTTAGTCATTTAATGTCTCTAGGCCTCGGTACACTGATTTCTACAAGGAAGGTAAAGAGATGTCCTCTAATGTCCCTTTAAGTATTAACATCTAATGACTTGAGAGTCATCACTTCCTGGGTAATTTACAGAAACATGAGATGCTACATGATGATTTATATGAGATTTACAGAAGAATGAGTCCACTTCCCTAAACAACCCCTGATCATCCACATATCCTAACTTCTGCTATTCCCTATCTTAAACTATGGAATAAGAAACAGAAAAGAATACTAGATCAAGGAATATTTACATTGCCTCTAAGCCATCTTAAAACATATGTTTCTTATAATAACTATGTTTTGTTAGATTTTCTATTTATAATAGCATACATTTAAAATAATCACATAATTGAAACAAAGTTCATGTAGGTAAGTCTGCAGAGGTATATTCAGATATGTATTATTTAGCAGTTTCAAGATATCATATCACACTCAATTACTATATTTTAGTATTCCTTGATTGACTTTTAAGAGGGAAAAGAAAAGAATTTACTTATGACTTATCAGAGCAAAATATATAAATGACCATAAAGCTGCTCTGCGAAGTACTAACATTATGATTGCTAATATATTTAATAATAATACATCATCACACCTTGGGGGGAAAAGTCTACTTGCCAACGTCTGACCCCTGAATTGAAATACCTCCTCTTCAGTAAGAGACATGACATTACTGAAAATGCTGAATAAGTGCATTGGCTCTATATCCTGATTATGCCAGTGGTTAATGTCACCTCTACGATGACAGCAACCTCACCAGGCACTGAAGAAAAAACATTGCTATGCTCTTACTTCTGGTGCTCATTCAAGTACCCAAAGGTTCAACAAAAAATCTCTCTCTCTCTCTCTCTCTCTCTCAGCATAAACAATAGAAATTTATTTTCGCACAGTCCTAGGGGCCGGAAATCCAAGGTTGAGGTGCCAGCAGGGTTGATTTCCGGTGATACCCCCATCCTTGGCTTACAGATGCTTTCCTCCTGTGACCTCACATGGCCTTTCTCTGTGCAGGCCCACTTCTGATCTATCTTTCTCCTCTTAGGAAGGACACCGGTCCTATTGTATAAAGACCCCAACCTTATGACCTATTTAACTTTAATTACCTCCCTAAAAACTCTGTCTTCAAATACAGTCACCCTGAAGGTTAGAACTTTAAACTTTTTTTGTGGGGGCCGCAATTCAGACTATCTTTCTAGCTGAAAACCTTTTTTTTTTTTTTGGTATGTGGGTAGTTCCCTGGCTGGGAATCGAACCCAGGCCGCAGCATTGACAGCGCCAGCGCCAAAGTCTTAAGCCACTACACCACCAGGGAACTCCCCAGACTATCTTTTTAAAGGCTGTTTTGAATACTAATACCTGCCTGAATCCTTAGATGATATAAATGTCTCTCAATACCCATTTGAAAAGTCCAAAACTTAATCAATTAACCACTTGTCTTAATAGTAAAATAATATTTTTACTTCTCAGTTTTATTGAGGTAATAGAACTAGTTTATTCATTATCTGTTTTGTTTTGTTTTTTGTTTGGTTGTTACCAATGTAGTCTTGAGTAATTGAATTCTTAATCTTTTCTGGAGGTATTTGTCAAAGGTATAAAGTTACTTCAGTTCTTTCTCAATTTTAGACTATAATGAAAAAGTAACTAAATTATTTCTGGGGTAAAATCAATTGCCTAAACTAACTTGATTTCACTGAAGAAGGGCATACACAGGAAGAAAGGAGGGGAGAGTTTGGGTTCAGAAAAAGTTAATGAGTAAAATACTAGATATTGGTGAAATTTATACCCTACCTCCTTAATTGCTAGAACACTGGTTCAAACTCTGGTTGGTGAAAAAGCAAAATCTATTGGTTGCATTTAATCAGGAATTAAATGTGGAGGACCAGCAGCTGAAGGGCATTAAAACAACTGTTAGAAATGTGATTGAGTACTTCCTGCTGAGGAGTACCAGTGCTCCTCCTTCTGGAACACTGTTTGAGGAAGTATGAAGAAAACCCCATGCTTAAATCAATTTCCCTCCTTAGATCAACTCATACTTCAAATAGCAGAAAGTTCAAGCAGATGCTTATTTAGGAAGAAGAGAAGCTAATGATCATGGCGGCCTGAAAAAGCTCCATGATTAACTGTGAATAGGTGGTCATTACTGTTTTTCACTAATGAAATTCAATCAATTAAAAAAATTTTACATTATACCCCCAATAAATGTGAACTTGTTTGCTTATAAATTATACCCATACACTAGAGTATTCACATGTCAAATGTATTAAAATTACAACCCAAAATATTTAAAAGGATGACATAAAGATAAACAATATTTGAAAGATAATTAATATATTTTTCAACAATTAATTATTACAGTGAGAGCAAAAAGATTGACTATGCTTCATTCTTTTTTTTTTTTTTTTTTTTTAATGTGGGTAGTTCCCTGGCTGGGAATCGAGCGTAGGCCGCAGCACTGAGAGTGCCGAAGACTTAGCCACTACACCACCAGGGAACTCCCATGCTTCATTCTTTTTTAAACTCTTGGTTTTAAGACCTTGTAATTTACTGATCCAAAGGTAAGGCCACATTTTTCCAATACTTAATTTTAGGGGTTGACATAAACAAATCAACCCAAACAAAACATATCATAAACAAAAATGATACCACACAAAGATGTGAAGATCCAGATGGAAGAAATGTAATTGTAAGAAACTGAATTGATTAACATTCATATTCTTTTTTTCACTTTTATCCATTGTTAACACTAATATCACAAAGGCTTTTTTATTGAAATTCAGCTAATAATTTTCCCATAATGGTAACAATTACTTCACAAACAGAAGATTCAAACCCAAATATATCAGGAATTGCTTTCAACATAAAAGGACTGAATCGTACAATTAGAAGACAAAGATTCTCAGACCAAATTAAAAAACAACCTAGTAATACGTCCAAATGTCACAGTTGAAATATGAGAACACAGAAAAGTCAAAAGAAAAAGGATGAACAGAATGTATTATCCACACACTAAGCAAAAGAAAGCTGCCAGACTATACAAATACCAGATCAAGCAGATGTTAATGTCAGAAATCTTACTAACACTTAAGAGACACTTCATAATGATGAGATGGTTAGCTCAACAGGAAGTTATAATAATTCTAAATGTGTGTACAAGTATTATAGCTTCAAAATATATAAAATGAAAATTGATAGCCCCCAAAAAGAGAAATGCCAAATCTACAATCACAGTTGTGAATTTTAATTAACATCTTCCAGTAACTAATAAACCAAGGAGGAAAAAATCAGTAGAGATTCAGATTGAACAATATGATTAACAGATTTGACCTAATTGATCTTTATGGAACTTGTACCCCTTTCAAGTACACAGGACTCATTTACCAAAATGAAACATATTCTGGGCCATAATGTACTTATAAGTCTCAACTAATTTCAATAACAGAAATCCTATAGAATTTGTTTCCTATCACTGGTGTATCTCAACTAGAAATCAATTTAAAAAAACTAAAAATTTACCAAATGTTTGAATATTAAACAATATACTGCTAAAAAGTCCAATGGGTAAAAGAAGAAGTAAACATGGAAATTTTATTTTCAATTAAGTGTTAATGAAAATGAAACATATAAAAACATGAGCTGAAGATAAAGTCAGGTTTAAAAGAAAATTTATGGATTTAAATGCATATATTAGAAAAGAAGAAAGGTTGAAAATCAATGCTCTAAGATGTAGAAAAAGTATAACTAATTAAACCTAAATAAAGTAGAAGGAATGAAATAATAAAGAGCAGAAATCAATGAAATTTAAAAGAAATGAACAGGAAAAATCATTTAAAAGTTGGTTCTCTGAATAAACTAATACAATTGACAAAGCCCTAACAATAAAGGTCAAGAAATAATAAAGGGGAAAAAGATGCAAATTATCAATATCAGGTAAGACACAAATTATTAATAAAAGAGGAGATATCATTACAGAACTTACAAACTTTATGGTTATTATGAACATTTTTATGCCAACAAATAAAAATTTTAGGTTAAATGAAAAACTTCTTTGAAAAAGTTTATCAAAAAATACACAAGAAGAAATATAAAATCTTAGATCCCTATGTACTGAAGAAACAAAAAACAAAAAAAATACAAAAAAACCCTTTAGGCCCACATAGTTTGAACAATGAATTTTTCATTTAAGAAATAACAAAAATCCATATATTTAAAAAAGTCTTTTCCAGAGAATAATTCTCAACTTGCTTTATGAGACCAATTTGTTTTTTAAGAGCAAAAACAAGGGTATTACATATATAAAAAAATTACAGGCCAATCTTTCTTATGAATTTAGATGCAAAATTCTCAAACAAATTATTAGCAAATCTAATCCAGTAATTAAAACTGTAACACTTAAAACTTAGGTTTATCCCAGAATACTCATGTTAATGAGGATATGAAGCAACTGGAACTCTCATGCTTTGTTGGGAGAGTGTAAAATGGTACAACTGCTTTGGAAAAACTGATGTCCTTGATGTATTATAAGCTGTACTTTTAACCTTCCACTATTGGGTTACATGGGCCAAAATCTGCCCCTTTGCTTAGGCTAGTTGAGTTTCTCTTGCTAGCAGCCAGTGATTTATGGCCAACACTAAACAATAAGAAATACAGATTGTGCCACTGGTTATGTGTTATTATTCTGTGCAACATGGAGCCATGACCACTTAATCACATACCCTTGAATTGTCTTGCTCAGATATGCATCCACAAAGCCAGCAACTCTGAACTGTGACCTAGATGTCATTTGTTGCTATTTCCCTGGCTGTGCACTTCTGTTTTTCTCCCTGCAATGCCCTTAGAGGCATACAATCTGGGCCAATCAATGTGAATGGGTAAAAACAGAAATGAGAAAAATTATGAAATACTATATGGCAATGGTAAAATATTAATTTGAAAACCAACTTTGGAGACTTGCATAATGTACATGCAGTCTACATGGCCATCAATTAAATACTTGCAAAAACAAATTAAATGTTTTTAATCTAAAAACAACGTAGAATTTTCATGATTATGTAGGATATGGCCTTCAAGAAAATGCTAATGGCAACAGTCACAGTCCAATATTTAAGTAAGATGTTAAGTAAGATATTTGCACATTCTAAAGATTAAAGTAACTGGATCTTACATAGACTAGTGGGCACGCACACACATTCTGAACTGGAGCTTATATTTTTTAAATGTTAGACAAATGCAGCAATAAATCAAATGGAAAACACATGGGGTATTAAGTTACCTTCAAGTTCCATTTATATATAAATAACCTCAGTCCACTATTCTAACATCTGGATGTAGGTTCCTTCCTGTGTATTTCTCAGGCTTTCAAGCATTGGAGAAACCACTCAGGTGGGATTTATATCTACCTCAACAATATTTCTGTTGAAGGCATTCATTCTTTGGTCCTCTACCTTGGGGATCTTAGCTTACTCGAACACAGCCAAAATTACCATTTCCTATTTTATTTCATCATACTTTCCATCTGGCATTTTTTAACATATAGAACTTTTAACAAAGAATAATGCATACCTGTGTCATAATGCACAATAAGCCTTTTGCTGTGATTGCCCACAGTCTGAGGTGCAAAATCCACTTCCAGTTGCATGGACTCTCCCACATTAAGAGTTTCAAAAGATGGTTCTACAGAAAAAGGCCTGCAACACACATGAGACACATCATCAGAACACATTCCTGACTAGTGTGAGGGGAGGAGGAGAGGATGAGGTCTAGATCTGCAGACAGCTCAGACCCGACTCTATAATTCAGTGATTGAGAAGTAAAGTAGACCTTTTGCCCTAATGTGAAAGAACTTTCATTGTAACGTTAAAATAACTGTAATATGAGGACTTTCCAGAAAGTATCCAGCAAATGTAATATGAAAAATAGAGGCATTTATGGCTAGATTTTTTTCCAGACAACTCTCATATATCAGCAAGTTTAAGAGAAATTTAATGATGCAATAATATTCTTGTTTTGTGTCCTTGCCATTCAGCCATTCTTTTAACATTCATTGAGTGATTCCAGTAAGAGAGAGACTTACAACATGTATGCGAATACTATAATTTACAGAAGAAGAGTACTTTCAAGGGGATAAAAGTCAAGTTTCATGAGTGTTCAGAGAAGGCAGGGCTTCAAAATGGAAAAATGTATCAGAGTCCCAAAAGGAAAGTAAATCACATAAGGATAATTTGAGAGCAGTTTTACAAAGTATTTAAAAGGGGGAAAAGCATATAGGGGACCTACAAGAGAGGCCTCAAGTACCCAAGCTTATTAACCTCTAGGCCCAAAGAGCCAAGGAGAAGGCATGGTTTTGAAACCCACAAGAGCTCTAAGAGAATGCTGCTTATCAGGGAAATACAAATCAAAACCACAATGAGATACCACCTCACACCTGTGAGAATGGCTGTTATCAACAAGACAAGGAATAACAAGTGCTGGAGAGGATGTGGAGAAAAAGGAACTCTGGTACACTGCTGGTGGGAGTGCAAACTGGTACAACCACTGTGGAAGGCAGTGTGGAGGTTCCTCAGAAAATTGGGAATG